>WHYT01014522.1:0-33315 GCA_009806455.1 Tetrax tetrax | reverse complement strand
CTACATGCAAATTGCACTGAAACAGGAAACATGAACATATTTCCTGTAACTGCAGTTGAGGTACATTCATACAATGTTTTCATAGCCTGTACAGAGAAATTAACCTTTTCGCTCTTAAAAAAAAAAGCTTTCTTTTTTCCAGTTTCTCTCCTAAAGGTGCTTTTAAAGTTTTGTTTTAAGCAACTTCAACTACTTCAAATACTTCCAATATGCCTTGCAAGTTAATCTGATGTTAAAACTGAAGTTAATCAATGGAAAACAAATAGAGGGAAGCTATTGACTGCAAGTTGCATTTTAGTTTTAAGTCACAGTAAAATCTGTTTGTCAATTTTAATTGGTTTTGAAACTTATAAAACAGTGTACTAATGTGCAAATAAGGCAAGTAAGGTGTTAATGATGGCAAGTATATTAATCTTCTCCCTCCTTCATTTTACAATGATTTTTTTTAAACCTGCAGCAGCATAGTTACTAGCAACTCTCACGAGACTATCACTTTACTGGGTAGCATTAAGGAGTGATTAGCCTGCATGTTTATGATCATGTAGAGTAAGTTGAAAAACTAATCTCAAATTCCTTGTTTGTTTTTAAAACCAAGCCTTCCCTTAGAAATCTATGTAGTTCCAAAGTTAAAATGCAAACATGATATTGTTATTTTCTATTGAAGAAATCATAAAAACTGATCTGTTATGAAGCATTATTTGTTTCTAAACTAGACGTAATTAAAAATAATCCCAAATTTAGGAGAAAAAAAGTAAGCCTATCGGTCTGTTGGGTTGTGTAGGGAGGGACAGGTTACAGTTGCAGTTTCTGCAAGAAGCTGCTAGAAGTTCCCCTTTGTTCTGTGAGACAGTCGACTCCAGGATGGTCCGGCAACTGCCCAGGGCCGAGCCAATTGGCGACGGTGATAACCATTTTGTGATAACTTATTTAAGAAGAGGAGGAAAAAAAAGGCAAAAAAAACAGAGGGCAGGCAGAGAGGGGTTGGCACAGCTGGCTGTCTGGGTCCAGCTCGGTCCAGCTCAGCCCAGCTGAGAGGAGAGTGAGTGAGCAACTACGTAGGGCTTAGTCCCAAGAGGGGCTAAACTACAACAATTGACTAACAGAAAAATTAAGCAAACTTAGAATTAATGAAGTGGAAAATTCTGTCAGCAAGGTGATCATTTAATCATGTTCCAAATAAGAACAATGGCTCACTAATGTATATTATCACTGTTTCAACAGATCGGAAGTACTTTTTAAAGTGTCCCCCAAAGACAGCTCTTCGGACTGCTGTTGGAAAGCAGTCGACTCCATTTCAAAATGGTTCTTGCTCAGTGACAACATAAATTTGCCTATTTCTTCAGAAAATTCTTCATTGATCAGCCTCTCAGTAGCTTACCATTCAGTTTCAATTTCAAGGGCAAAAAATAAATCAATCCTGTTACTGAAGTTTATTTTCCATAAATAAAACCGTAAATCTACAGCTGATTTTTCTGCCTAGGTTGTGTTACAGATAATTTTTACTGGATCTAGAAATTGAAGTAATCAAATTAGAGAATTTGCTGTGGGCATATATAATGAATATGGATAATAAATGTAAAATGAAAGAACATTTGAATGTGCTAATGGACAAGTCTCTAGATAAGTAAGCTGACCTATCTAGGAAAGGCAGGTCTGTGTGAGGTATGTGCCTATAAACATTAGTCCAATAAGAATGACACAATGTCTTACTGTGTATCTTCTGCTTTATATTCTAAACATCAACAATTTTACTATGGAATGTTTACTTGAATGTGCAAGAATGTTAGCCTAAACTTTGCTATAGCTTGCAATCACCTAGCTGAAAAAAAAAAAATAAGAAGTTAATTAAACAGAGTATCTAACATTTATCTCCTCTGTTTTCTCTAGTGATGGGAAATGAATTAATGCAGGAAACTCAAAAAGTTAATGTAATTTCAAAATGTTTTTACTCAGTGACAGTGAGAATTTTTTTGAAGAGTAGTACAAAGTCCATGACACCTATGTGATTCAGAAAGCAATGCTCCCAGCATACATCACTAGATACAGCAGCACTCCCCCATGAATAAATGCTGTCCTTGCTGCTGTTACTCATTAGTAACAAAGTACAAATCAGCATTATTCAGATATATAACTTCTCTATGTTATGTTTGTTTAACAATAATTCCAATGTGTGCTGAATATAACTAGTTTTCTTCCCATACACCATTTCATGCTGACAGTTATGCTTTTTTTTTTTGCTGAGAAGTGTTTATTATTTATCTTTAGAAATATGACTTACATGAAAATGTAGGTTACTGTGGTTAAGGACCAAGTGAAAGGAAATTCTAAGAATCCTATGTGTCATTAACCAGTCATTCAAATGGAATGCCCTGCTATGCATTTCTTGATATCTGGAGATTTCCTCAGATTCGTATTCTACTGAAAATTGCCATTTTAGTTAAAATGTAGACATGAGTATAATAAGAATGAATAGTGTAAGATAACAAACTAGGTGAAAAGTCTTAAAATCTTAATTGCTAAGAATTTATTTTTAAAATCTGTGATCGTATAGTACTAGAAAATGTGAGTAGGAAGAAGCTTGAAGAAGAGTTGTATGTTTCTACATGTGATTATGTCAAACTACTTTGTAGGCAGTTTGCATCTGCGTGAATGCTAAATTAAGAAAACAGTGGTAGCCCAAGAATTACAAGGTTTTAAATCATTTTAATTTTGTAAGGTTGTCATATCTATAATTTTAGTCTCCTTTGTGAATCAGACAGATGACAGCATGTAAGACAATTTGTATCTTTGCTGGTGAAGGTTATTATGAATACTGAAGAAATAAATGTTGTCTTTAAAGGGTGTCTTGAACAAAACCAACAAATTTATAACTCTAAGTAGTGTATATATGAAAACATTCATTCAAATTTTATCTTTGTACTTACAAGCATTATAAATGTATTTGTTAATATAAGCCTTGGGTTTCATGAGGGATCAAATCAAGGGAATAAAAGAAGATGCCAATTTTTCTGATATAAACAGAAAATATTTCTCTCTTTCTAGCTCAGTAAAGCACTGCTTCTCCAAAATTTCACTATAGTCTGTATAACAAGTTTTTTTTTTTCATTCGTGCTTCAATCTACTATATTACACTCCTGGTTTTGGGCGTGGAAACTGATTCATTAATTTTAAAAGTTGTAAAGGTTCTATGCAAAGACATGTGTTAGGGTTTATTATGAAAATGTAAAGAATAATAAGTGTCTGCCTGATCTTATCTGACTCAGAAAAAAAAGGAACTAATTAAGCATTTAGTTGGTTCTTTTTGTGATCTGGCTGCTACTATGGTCTCATTGTAACACTGTGATCCGGGAAAAAAACTCTGATGTCAAATTCATTTGTTTATGAATAAGCAATAAACCCCTAGTTACCCTCACATATCACAAAATCAAAAGGGTGGGGGTTTTTTGGGGGGATTTTTTAAGGCAACAGAGCTTAGGAATAGGACACAGTTTCCAAGCAAAAGGAAGAGTAACATTCAAGTCAGCCATTCCCTCATTTAAAAGCATTAATACAAAATAAGGAAAAACGTATGGCAGCATATTTATATTGTACTTTTGCCCATTTGTTGAGTGTGCTACATAACTCCTTTTTAAATGACACTGATAAATTTTCTCATCCCTACTGTTAATAACTAATTTCTGTTTGTAATTGGTTTTCCAGCTTGTTCTCTCCATTAAAAGATATTGGCCAGGGAGAACCTGAACTTGAATTTAGCCTAGATCATGAGAAATTCCAAAGAGAGCTTTTGCCTGGAGTCCAAGTAAGGAACACAGGAGACCAGTCTTTGCTAGTGTATGAATCCAACTTTTCCATAAAGGAAAGGACATCCATCCACTGCACTCTACTACTGCATGTGTTTATAAATCAGTTCACAAGTAAGCTGTAAGTGGACATTTGATAACCAGTGTAGATAAATTACAACTTCATCTTCAGATACTGATTTTCACTGGAATAGCACCCACTGATTTACAAACCCAAATCCTAACCTTTCTGTGCAGTTCTCGCTGTATATGGTTCAAAATATTAAATTTAAACATGCTTTATACTTTTATGATGAGTTGTTTA
This sequence comes from Tetrax tetrax, assembly GCA_009806455.1. NCBI lineage: Eukaryota > Metazoa > Chordata > Aves > Otidiformes > Otididae > Tetrax > Tetrax tetrax. The sequence goes on along the minus strand of WHYT01014522.1, from coordinate 29,211 downwards.
CCATTAAATAAGGATGAAAGATTTGAAATAAAACAGTCTTTCATCAGTGATTCTCCAGTTAACATGGCCTTAAGCCGTCATTCAGCAGAGTTCTTGAAGTTTCAAATGATTTAATCTTGGTATGTTCTGTAATCTTGCTTTCAACAAAATATTCTGATTTTCTTGGAGGAAAATGATATATAATTGAAGCTTGATCTATCTGCTGTTTTTCTCGTTCAGCAAAGGACATAGTTTTGCTGTGCTGAATCTTAGAACTGTTCCATTGAAATTTTAAAAAGGAAAAAAAAAATACAATTAACTTCATGAAAGTTGAGATTCTGAGTTACAGCTTTAAGCAGACTGCCTTTCTTAGGCAGTCATGTGTGTCTCTTATGTAGGATCATGTTAGTAGAGATATCAGTGGTGTATATAAAAAAACAGAAATCTAAACTGGCATAACTTAGATACAATTTTATTTTAGGAGACTAATATTTACAGGGGATTTTGCTTGACTGTAAAGCATTTATTTTCATGGACATTTGAGGATGTCTGTTTTCATGAAACATTTTAAAAATTGAAATAAAATTTAGGTGCATCAAATGCAGGGACCCATTTAATGCTGAGAATAAAAGATACAAGGTAAATGTAAAATGAGAGCAAGAAATGTGAAGAATTCGTAATAAAAAAGAATCCTCTTGGATTTAAATTCTTCAGATATGAAATTTGAGAGACATTTCTCAATATATTTTCTCAGATACTAACTCTAGACTATGGAACTTTTAAGGGTTGGCTTTTTTTCTTTTTGCAGTAGTACCACATTAAAATCCACCAAGAATAAAACAGAAGACACATGGAGTCATCTCTAGCTAATACTTAGTCCTATCTGAGAGTAAAATGTTATGCAACTGAAAATCAAGTAGAAGACATACCGTGGTGTTATGATCTTACAGATTAATTAGGACAGAAGTTGTCTGCAATTGCTTTGAATCAGCTTTTTTGCACTCCCAGTGACATAAAATTGTGATTGTTAACTCTAATTGTAGCAAGGACTCAGATCTGAACAACACTAGTTTTAGAGTTTGGGGAAAAATGCTGTGTTTCTTAGGCAATGGAAGAGCAGAAAGAAAAAAAAAGGTGGGATATAGCACTGTGCAGGAAAGGTTTGTTAGAGTCTTTGCAATATCAGAAAGGGGCAACACTAACAAAGCCTTCCATACTCAGTCAAAATAGGACTATTTTTAATAAGTCTAAGTATTCAAAGCTGGAAGTCTTGCCTTTGTCAGACATGTTTAGACAAAGAAAGAAAGAAAGGGAGATTCCAAAGTCTTCCTAGTCTGCTAGTCATTGTCTGCTTCTACTGATTTAACACAGAAGATATTCAGATGGCTGGAGTGAACGTCATGGTCAAAGGCATGAGAGCAATGAAGCGTATAGTGGTAGTGGTATATATTGAAACTTGCCCTTATGACCTTGATTATATATAGGAAAATAATACTTTTAGAATTATTTACCTTATCTAACACGATTTCTGATCTTCAAGCAGCAAGATTTGTCAATAGTTCAAAGATAAGATTGAATATGTAATTTATTTTTTTTTTTTTTTTTTAAAAAAGTGAAATTAACCATAAGATTTGTACTACTTTATTTGGGTGTGGATCCTCTTACTAGACCGTAACTTAAACACTTGACAATGGGAGAGGGGCATACTTTGAATTTACACAGAAAGTATTACATTTCTGATGCATTTAAGAAAACGCCTTGTAACTTTTCCAAGAAGAATAAACATGTTGTAGGGATAGGCTAAATCTGAAATACTATGAAGTTTTAAGCCAGAAAAATGCTATGGCTGAATGCTAATCATAGGGGTAGCTGCGTAAGTTGATGTTATAGCATCTTCTGTGTGTTATGTTACTAGTGACAGACTCTTTTTGGACAGTTGACTGATGGTATTTATGTCATTCCCTCTACAGACAAGCTGCCTGAGGTTATTTTACTTTCATGCTATTGTCATCTAACATTAATAACTGCTGAAACAGGTATGGATTGACAGTCCTGGGGAACTGGCTAATTCCCATGCCAGATTCTTGTAACTGGCCTGTTAGTTTCAGACAAAATGTAAATGTTTCTTCTCTGTTCAGGCAGGTTTTCATAATTATTACTTTGCCCTTCAAAGAAAGTTTGAATTGAGCATGTAAGTTTGCTGGGGATATTGAGTAATGATGCTCTGTCAGATCACTGTTGATCTGTTGGACATACTAATGCTTGATTAACATTTATGGTATAATGAGAGTCAGTAGTCCTCAGCGTGAAGTAGAATACACTATCTGTAAGGATACCTGTAAATCTACCCTCAAGGACTAATTTATCCACTAAATAGCATTTTCTTCCCCTAATGGCATCATTCATTTCTGTAGGACTAATCACTGAGCAAAGTGATATTCACTTTTTTTAATAGCAATTAGTAATTTACCCAAAGAAAAAAAGAAAACAACTGTCCTATAGTTACATTAGCACTAGTATTGAGCAGAGGAAATAATTGTCTTGTAGATTAACTATTTCTCTTAACTTTCCCATACATTCTCCATGTTTTTTAACAAGTCAAGTAAATTCTGTTTCTGTATTAAAAACTGTATTTTCAAGCAGCATTTCAAATGGAAAACTTTGTTTACTACTGCTTTAACTTTGGTTAGGGACTGCTAGTCAGTGTTGCGGGGCATTTCTTTTAGACTTTGAGTGAAGGGGGCTCTTTCACTGCAATTTTAACTGGAAAAGAGTAGCAATGAAGGTAAGAGTAGATATTATTTGCAACTAAAGTCTGGTTTAGGGAACTAGTTTAATGAACAGTAACATCAATATGATAAACCTCTTTAAATACAGTTATTGCATTCAAAAGCACTCAGACTTGCAGAAATGAAGGGAGACTTGTCAGGAAAATGTCAGTGCTCATATACCTCACTAACTACATGGGTACACAGCTGGCTATTTGCAAACACAAGTACATGCATACATTAAAATTATCAGAACCCTGTTTGTGATCTGTGTCTTGCAGCATCTCCAGATAAGTGTAGATTTTTTTTTCTGGCAGAAATATCAATTTTAATTTTATGATAGCTAATAAATGTCTTCTGGTAATTATTTTAATTAAGTGTGCTATCCTCATGCCAGCACAAGTTTAAAATAGCAAATGATGGGAAAATAATCTTTTTGTATAATACTTAGACTATATCTTCCCTCAGTTAAAAAAAAAAAGTACATTAGCAAAATATTCCAACAGTTAAAATTGCAGAATAATATGTTTTCATATTCTATAATTATTCATTTAGTTTGATTTCTGCATTATTCAGTATTTCCTTAAGCAAAAGAATTTGTAATGCTCAAGTTGTACAAAGAAAGGTGGGTATGTCATTAAACTGATGGCATATTGAAAGGCATGCATACATTTTAATAGCTGGAAATAGTTAAAAATTAATAGTCTTATGGTATTCAAAGAAAAAAGTGGAAATGACAAAAACTTCTGAGGAACTTGACTTGCCATCTATTTTTTCAAAGAATATTGTCAGACTTCCTTTAAAATATTTTGTCACAGCCTGAATATAGAGCATTTTCAGTAAATTAATAAAATTTAATAGCATGTATCCACTTCAGATGAAAGATTCACAGTTCAAGAAAAGTAGTTTCCTCAGAGGTAGTAGTAGTTGAAACACAAGCAAAAATTCTAAACATGAGTCCCATAACTTGTAAAATGTCTTCAAATATAATTGGTCAATAAAAAAATAATTTTGATAACCAAATTACTTTCAGAGCTACAGCCTACTATCTCTGTTAGCATCTAGCTGAAAGCAAGTCTTAGTCTACACAGAGACTAATTTTCTGTTATTTCACACTAAATAGAATGTATCTCCTCTTCATTGCTTCCTATCTATCATTCAACAACAAAAAAATTTCTTAATTCATACATAGCCACTGTTCATCAGTAATACATGTTATTACACAAAATTGGCACTGTCCATATGTTCCTCTGAGCAGTGGCAACAAATAGCCACATTATTTGCATTTGTATATGTGTTTGAGCATGTGTGATGTGCTCTGTTAAAAGTGCCCTAAGTAATGCAGACACTGTTTGATAACATATTTTTAATATTTATAAAATAAAATTATGATTGGATCATCAAAGGATGACATATATATCCTGATAAAGGAAAGATTTTTTTTAAGGTATTATTGATTTTGATAAGAAATTACATGCCTGCACAAAAAAAAATGTTATTTGCTAGTGCAAAAAAAAAATGAAATTAAGTCGCTGCATATATTGTATGTGGCACAGTATAATAGCACATCAGTCCTATGGGAATTCTGTGATATTTTTTCCTATTAACTTCTAATTAAGTCTGGGTGATTTTTTAAAGAGATAAATCGGCACATGTGACTTTTCTGTACCATCTTTCTTTCTTGGTAGAGTATGAGGTCTAAGTCCTACTAATCCAATCAGAAAAGATTCTCCAGTTTCACTCAAAGTAAAAATATTCATTTGGGTTTGGACCTCTTATAGAAGTAGGTTAGAGGGAAGAAGAGTCAAACAATTTGTGCAGAAAAATATATTAAAACGTTTCAGAAATAAAGGAAATAACATTTTAGGTTTAAACAGTTGGACATTAGAGAAAGCTCAGAAAGTAAGTGAAGTCTTTTAATTTACACAAGGACAATGTTTGTTATCCCCTCTAATATTACATATATGTTATTTCCAACTTAAATCCTTGGTCACATCATTTTATGTGGGCTGCACGAGAAGAAGAAGAGACAGACTTCCTCAACTTTATTTTTAAACTTTAGTAGTTGCATATAAATTGAGCCTTTTTTTTTTTTTTTACAAATGCAATAATTTGCTGCTGTTAGTGACAGAAGGGATCTCCTGGAATGGAGAACACTGCCTTGCAGAGCAGGAGATGGCCTTACTCAAGGAGACAAAAGTTGAACTGAGCAGAAGTAGTCACCTCTTTGGGGCATTATCTGAGACTAGTGCCGTTTGACTTTTGGCCACTTGTAGTGGTGACAACAGGCTCCTGAAGGATTGTGCAATGGGAGCGCAGGAGGTAAATTGTGAAAAAAATGTGACGTTATCAGGATTCATAAGGTATTTGTTTTGTCTACACACAAAATGCTTCCCAAGTTAAGAGTCTGAAAACAATCCTGCCTCTAGCCTTAGCGAGCTAGAGGATCTCTAAGGACAGCGAAGTGAAATATATCTGTATCTCCTCCCCACCACCTCCTCCTTGTAAAATACGTTATGGGTCATGAACTATTTTAAACTATAAGTAGCAGAAGAGTTCTTTCACTATTACAAACTTATATTTCTAACCCCATTTGCCAATATTATTTCATCATCATTTTTAGATCATATTTTTAATATACATTTGCAATACACAACTGCAGTGGTTGGAGTAGGTACAGCACCAGTTTAATCACCTGGGAACTGAAGTAGAAATGACATAAAACCTCAGGCATGACCTAGAAGCTCAGTTAAACTGCAGGAAAATGTTGCCAATAATAAGGTGTGGGTTTTCAGATAAGTTTACAGATTTCTTCCCAGTAATATTTCTTATGCAATAAGCAGTGCCTGAACAAGATCTTCCATCTCTTTGCGTTTTATCTCACCTCATGACATTTGTCTAACAGCACTTTATAACTGAGTAACAGTAAAGATGAAAATGCAAGTATTTGGATTTTATTTATAGGTTTGAAAGTATACTTTACAATTTATCATTCAGTCCAAGAATTCAGTTATCTTAGAAGGAAACTAAATTTTTTTTAATGACAAGTACCAGTTATGACTAAAAACTCAGCATTTACCACCAATAAATCTAACCTATATGCATTAAAGAGAAGAACTTTATGAAAGGAGAATACAGTTTTGGCTTTGAAAGGTAATTCACCTGCTTTTAAAGAAGATTTCACATGTCTATCAAGCAAAAGGTTGAAGGCAATCCCTTGCAAGTAAGCAATAACTATCAGAATGTATTAGGTAAAACTAATTCGCACAGTACCCACATAACCTTGGCCTTCCAAACACATTTGTAGATAACGTTGATGCTTCTGACAGCAGACACAAATCCTCACATTTCTGTGGGAAGATATTTCAGTTCAGCATTGAAACTATATTTTCTGTAGTATTAAATCAATCATTTTTTTTGAGATACAAATTTTGAGTTATATGACAATACAATGCATGTTATAGCCTACAGTTTGCAAAATATAGCCATGATCTTATAATGCTCACAATAAGATAAGTTTCTCCTGTGTGGCAGTTGGAGAATGGTCTAGTCGGGGTCTAATCATCAATGGCTGGCAGTGAAGAAGCAGCAGCTTAAATTAAACTGCCAGACTCGCACAGTCTGAAAGGCAATTTCTGGATCCAACCATTCAAGATCTAGATGTTCCTGTAATAGAGAGAGGCAAGTGGATTGAGGAGACAAAAAAAAAAAAGATGCTCACAAGAAATAGCTTCCTAGAACAATGCTTTTGTTTGTTTGTTTCTCTCCCAGAATATCTCCTGGAAATGTGGTGTGAGAATACATATAAATAGAACTTGTTGCTTTTACTTGAGAGTCCTGTTTTGAATATATATTGATGTTAAGCTTGATTTATTGAAATGCCAGTATGTTTTCCTCTCTCCTTAGATGTTTGTAAAATCAGAAAAGTTAGTTTAGTGTTTGTTTACCATCATCTCATTCTACATTTCTAGAATGTACTCTTTCCATCTGGGTGCAGGCACAATGAAATAAAGTAACAAAAATTTTGTAAAGTACATGAAATGTTATATCCTAACCACACTCCAGGAAAAATTACAGGCTTTATATAAACCTATGCATTCTGTCAGCATATATATTGTTCTGCGATATAGTTTAGGCAGAAAAGAAATTATAGATGGAAGGGAAGGAAAAACTGGGGGCACTGGACAAGATTTGCGCTGTCACCTATGTATGATCAGCCTTTCTGCACTGCTGCTCCTGAGTTTATCTGAGCTGGAAGGAGATGTTGGGTGACTCAGTGGAAGTTCTCCTGGAGGGGGGTTGACTTAGCCATGTGGCAGTGCAGTGGCCCCCACGCCCCCTCTGCATGCTGCCAGAATATGGCAGCATGTCTTGTGTTCCGCTTCTATTGTCTCCCTGGCATGAAGCCCTCTCCATAGCAAGGTGTGATTTATAAAGCATGGCTCTGGTTCAACAGGCCTCACAAACATCCAAGGAAATGGCAAAGCCTGAGGAGAGGAAGGCAAAACAGGAGGGAAATTTCTTCATGCATGAGCAGAAGGTGAATTTTGGAGGCAGACTTCTAAATAAATTAATCTTATTCCTTTTAAAAGCCCTAGGTTTTTATTGCTGTCTAGAGATATACCTCTTCTCTCCTTACTTCCATCAGGCTGTATCTGTGGAAGTGTTAAGGAACAGTAGGCTGTTATGTCAATATTTTCTTTCCACATACAAAGTTAAATATCATCTGCATGTTACTAACAGAAAGTTCTGTCTCTTACCACCAGAAGCTGAGGATGTTATGAGAAGACTAGCTTTGGAGATCTGTGTCCTGAGGCAAAGACTGCAAAAAATTGGGAAGGGTTAAGGGCAACCCCTTTGCTTGCAGTGCTCTGAAGAAGCTCCTCCCAAGATTGTTTGTCTCTGTGACAACAGCTACATTTGGCTCTCAAAAATCCCCAAATGCGCTCTGTTATCTGAGCTGTCTGCCTGGGAACTCAGTTAGCTGATAGCCAGAATAACTCAGGAGCAATCCATTCCTGGATTATTCAGGGCCCTGAACAAAGGAGATTATCCAAAGGTTCTTGGAGACCTGGAATTGTGTACCTGCCTCCCTGTCTTTTCCAGCAAACGTTTCTGTCACTTGAGATCTATGCCTAACCAAGCGAGCATTTGAGGACTGCACCAATTAGGCATGGAAAGATTTTTCTTGGATATAAATTTTCACAAATTACAATGAGTCATCATCACTAGATGCTTCAGGGCTTCCATGCAGTATTTTTCTGTCTCTCCAGATTTCAGCACTATATTTGAGAGATTGTCACAAAAGTATTTTCCAGATGCCGCCAAAAATAGGAATGAAAAAACTGTGGCAGTTTTTTGAGACTGGAGTCACACACTCCTAAAGATGATCCAATACAAACTGACTGTGACAATGGATTCTCAGCCTGTGCCTGGTACCAAGCCTGCTCTCCAAAAAGTTTCCCTAAGGTGAAGCCTACTCTGTAAAAGACAGCTGGACTACTTGCATGATTTTTATCAGTTGTGGTTTCACACTGTATGAACATCAACTTGAGATGTTGTTTGTTTGACCAATGCCAGAGATTTTGTGATGTTAAGTTTAGGAAGTGGATAAGATGAGGCTGGGTGTAGAGGTGGGGCTATCATGGTGTCTTGGGAGGTTATGCCTTGAGGAGATTATGTCTTGATAGATTGGCAGATAGAGAGCTCTCAGATGTACGTCAATAGGATGCAATGGAGCACTCAGAAAGGAGTAGGAGGTTTTGAGTTTTTGTACAAATGTTCTGACTAATGCCCAAATTTCTCTGAGACCAAAGGAAGGTGAACAGAACAGGAGAAATTAATTATTCAGACTAACTTGCCAGGCATAGCCGTTCAGTACAGCAGAGAAGGAAGTTTTGCATTTGAAGATATTTTATTACTACTTTTTCCTTTGCTCCTATGAAAATGCTCTAGAACCTTTAGAAATAGAAAGTGCTTAAATAGTTTGGATTCACCTAAAGAGCAGTAGATAATATTTCAGATATTACATCTAATGTTTTTCTAAATCGCATTTTTTTTTTAAGCAGGCCTACTAGAAATATACTGCCTTGTAAGGTCACTATTCCTTTCTCTTTTTTGTTAACTCCATCCACCTCCTATCCCCAAATTTGAAACTGGAAAATGCAATCCTAATAGTGTAAACCCTTTTAAAAGTTCATAACTCAAAGCAAAGTAGTTTGTGTAGAACTTTATGCTAATAAAGTTGATGTTTCAACAGAAGCATATTGTCAGAAAGCTGATCAGTAAGAAGGTATGGGTTTTTTCTCCTGTTTTTCCAGAACTAGAGGCAGAGGAATGGTGCAAACATCTCTGCATGGAATGTCTAGGAACAAGGCTCAATGATATAAGTCTCGGGGAACCAGATTTGCTTGCTGCTGGAGTCCAGAGAGAACAAAATGGTAAGTAACTTTGTAACTGCTCCTAGATCCTAGATGTTCAGTGTTATCTTTGCTTGTGTTTGTTGTTGTGAGGATTTTACTATTAGCTAAAGCATGTCATTAATAACTAAACATTTGGATGTGGTTTTGAGGCTTGATCTTATTTTTCTTACAAATCAAGATAATTAAATTCCATGTCAAATAGCACACGTAGAATGACTTCATGTCTTCATTGCGTTTACATTTTCCTGTCATAGGAAATGATGACTATGACCTGTCTGGTTCTGAAACAATGTCCTCTGTGCAGAGGAATAAAACAGCAACTGTTTTTCCACAGACTTTAAAAGACAGTCATGAGCCTATCAATACCATTTTGGACTGCAAAACACATATCTGCTTTAAACTCATACCTGTCTTGAATAATTAAGTCAAAGTCAAATGTTGTCAGAGACAAGTGAGAAGGGCAATGACAGATGCTAGTCAATCCTAAGCCTGAGCTTGTGAGTCTTCATCTAAAGGCTACTTGGAACAGAACTTCTGATTAGACACACGCACAGGAAGGATTCTAGTGGATGTAATATGCAATAACAAAAGAACAACTGTAATGATCCTGCCGTTTAATTCCTATTAATGAACATGAGGGCAACGCAAAATGTGCTCATTTGTTCCTCCCTAAATTGCAACACTCAATGATTATTACTGTCTTGATGCTTTTATAAAATCCAATAGCTTTTAACAAAGTAATAAAACAAACTGCCTCAGTGGTCATAAAATATCAAGCCAACTACCATTATAAACAAAATTACATAATTAAATTATAGAATGAATAGCACTATATCGATTGTATTGTATTACTTTTGTAGGAGAGTCCAGGCATCTCTGCACATAATAGCACAAAACATACAGAAATCTTATTCAAAAATAAGAAATTTTATTAAAAAATCAGATATTGTTCAAGTGCAATTTAAAAGAAGTCCAAAAGTTTGTGAAGTTGTTTGCTTGGTATGGGACACAGGATTTAATTTGTAGTCTCAACTACTCAACAAATATAGAAGAGAGAACCACTAATGTTGTAGGAAAGTGATAATGATTAGAGACCACTCAAAGAGTCCCATCAGCCAGTAGATATAAAACTCATGCATGCTATTGAAGGAGAACTATGTGAGCAGGTGGAGTTTCTTCTTGAATATAAAGGGAAATAAATCTTGTCAAAAGCCTGTGATGTGAGCAGAAAAATAGCTTGAAATTCCTCAAGTTCTTTCTGCAGTGAATTCATGTACTGTCCAGCAGCTCTTGGGCATAGATGGCAAATATTACATTTTATTGTATTCTTGAAAGAGATCCAGTTAAACACACATGACCTCCAGAAGACATAGATTAGTTCTGTTGTCTCAACTAGTCTTATTTCAATTGCTTTAGTCTAGAAATTAATTGCAGTGCTACCAACAAGCATATACAAACATAATTAGCATCTTTATTCTTCTAAGTAAATAAATGAAAGGAAACAAAGAGGCAAAGCATGTATTTTTTGTACAAATCACATGAATAAGAATGCATGTAGGGTGTTATTAGTCATATTCTTTTAAACTAAGTGTCTAAATACATATAATCCAATATTTGACAATCATGCTCTGCTAAATCATTAGTTACAGCATCTCAGGCAAGTAATTCTGATACCTGTTCACTTCCTTCCCTCGACTCATTGATGCACAACTCTGCATTTTAATGAGCATGTTTGAAATTCAAACTCGTCTCCTTAGTTGTCTTGTTCAGAGGCAAAGCAAATTCTGGTTTGGGGCGGGGGCGGGGAGGAGGCAGATCTTTTAATCAACCTGGAAGGAGGGGAGAGTACAGAGATTCTTACTGTTGGTATGAAATCTGGCATTTTGTTCATTTAGCTATGCTGTAAGAACCTGCAGTTGCACTCAAACTTGTTTAGCAGGTTCCTTCAGTAAAATCACTTCAGTGGAACTGTGACTTCAGTTTATACTGGTTATCGTATTCTGCAAACTTGTCAGTGTCATTCCTCACATGACAATTTTATGGAAAAAGTGACTAATTGAAGGGTGGAATCATTTGAAGAGCTCTGATAAAAATTCAAATTTAAAATTTATTTTCTTGCACATTTTCCCCATATTGTCTACTGAGGTTTTGTTGACCTGAAACTGAAAAGTTAATTTTCCTATTTGCAATTCTTGAAAATGTCTAAATGTCTAAAATCTTTCTCACTATGAAAATGGCAGTTTTGTCATCACAAAGTCATTTTATTATTTTTGTGTTAAATAAAAATTGTACATTGGTATAGTACCTTTGAATGTCACTATTTCAAAACACATTGCAAGTCTGTCAACATCATAGAATTCCTCTGGAGTTAATCAATGTATTAATATTTACTGGAAGCAGTGTTGTGGTTTTGCTTAGTGAGGGGGGCCTAAGGTGGTAGCTTCTGTAGGAAACTGCTAGAAGTCGCTCCCCTTTGTTCAGTGGACTTGACTGGGCCGAGGGCAGACCCACTGCTGGCCAAGGCCAAGCCTATGTCCCATGATAGCGCCTCTACTATAATGTATTTAAGAAAGGGAAAACAGAAAAAAAAAGAGAAGAGAAGATGTGAAGAAGCTGAGCAAGGGCAGAGGCCCAGAGGGGGAGGCACAGGCCTCCAGGGCCTTGCAGGCCTCACCCTCTGGCCTCTCGCCAGGCGGCCAACTGGGCCCAACTCAGCCCGGTCTGGCTGCAAGAGGTGGAGAGGAGATGAGATGGGATGAATAACGTGAAGAGATCCTGAGAGGCTTCTGCCAGCCTGTTGTGAAGAACGAACTTTTCTTGTGAGAGAAACAGCTGCAAATGCCAAGGTCAGTGAAGAAGGAGGGGGAGGAGTAATGTGGCTCCTGGCCAAGATTCCCCTGCAGCCTGTGGTGACGACCATAGTGGAACAGGTTGTCCCCCTGCAGCCCATGGAGGTCCACAGAGGAGCAGAGATCCACTTGGAGCTTGGAGCCCATGAAAGACCCCTCACCAGGGGAGGTGGATGCCTGAATGCGGCTGTGGCCCGTGGAGGGTCCGCTGGGACAGCCGTTCTGGAGAGACTGCACTCCGTGGAAGAGATAACCTACGCCGGAGCAGTTTCACGAAGGACTGTGGCGTATGGGTGGGACCCCACACTGGAGCAGGGGAGGGATGTGAGGAGTTCTTCCCCCAACTGTGAAGCAGCGGCATAAAACAACGCATAATGGACTGACCGCAACCCCCATTCCCTCTTCCCCCCTGTGCCGCTCGGGGGGGAAGGTAGATAATGTTAAGCTCGGGAGGTGGGAGGGGTGGAGGAGGTTATCTTGTTTCTCTGTCTCATTATCCTGCTAGTTGTAGTAATAAAGGAATAGTTTTCCCCAAGTCGAGTCTGTTTTTGCCTGTGACGGTAAGGATTTCTCCCTGTCCTTATCTCAAACCTCGAGTCGTTTTTCTTAAATTATCTCTCTTTTCTTAAATTATCTCTCCCTATTCTCTCGGAGGGTGGGGGGAGTGAGAGAGAGACTGCGTAGTCTGGTCCAGATCGGGGCTAAACTACGACAAGCAAAGATGTGAGAATACAGTTTATAAAACCTCTGATAGAATCATAAATCCTCAGCATCTAGTTTCATGCAGATTCTGTTGCTTGAACCATACAAGGACTTTCTTTCAGGTCACTGAACAAAAGATGTCTCTTAGTGTCTAAGCAAGACCATAGATTGCATTGTCATAAAGACTACAATGACGGTGGCTTTGCAGTTTTTAATATATTTTTTACATTTCAAGGGCTAAAAGCAATTGAGTAATGGTGCGATACTGTTGATATCTCTATGATATGACAGTTTTAATACTATTAATACCAAAGGGACAGGTATATTAACCATTTATCCCATTCACTCCACTGTCTTTTTTAAATGGTTATTTTACCCTAAAGATTTTCTGAAATGTTTAAAGTTGATAAAATACTTCCTTGATCATAAAAGAACTAGCTTTTTTTGTGTGTGTGTGTGTGTGTGTGTGTGAGCTGCTTTACGTTTTCCTAGTAATAATATTTTTAATATGCTATGTTCTTCCTCTGTCCAACTGCTTGCTCTTTCCTTTCCTTAGAGGACTTTGGCATGGTTTATGTCATGCATTTGTGAGGGTATTCACTAAAGGGATCAAATAAATTGTCTATCTCTTGAAAAAAACAGTAAATTTTCTGTTGTGTAGATTTCTGGCTTAGTCCTTGTATCTGACCCTCATAGCCAGTACCTTCAGTTTACAACATTTGTATAATTTTCTTAATTGCCATTGCATATGCCCTGGGACCATAAAAATTCATTGCTATGTGCTACTTATATTTTTTATACACAAGGATTCACATTTCAGAAAATACTTGGCAAGGAAAATACCGGTTTTGTCTATGATTTGTCTAACATCTCTTCTTGTTACATCTGAGCCTGTTTATCCTCCTGCTCTCACTCTTGTGGTTCTCCTGAGATGAGTTTTCAGTTTCAGAAGGGAAGACACCTGATTCTCTGCGACAGGAATGCAACAGTATGGTTTGCAAAACAGTTTGTTCCAAAGGCTGGCAAAGTTGTTGTTTGGTCTGCAAATATCATGGCTAAAAGGCCATACAGTCATAAGGCATTCCTGTCATATGAGGATAAGAAATTACAGCAGTGCATTGATCTGAAAAAGTTGTTCTTTTATAGTTCTGACTTGTCAGTAAGTGCTAGTGAGATCTATTTTATTGTACTTGCACCCTGGCTTGACTCTCCAGCACCAAGCAATTCCACAGTAGTGATAGCTAACAGAGCCAAACTATAGATCTGCAATGCTTAAAGCAGAGATCTCTAGCTATTGTGTCTTGTAGGAAGAATAGAGAAGACATCGAAGCAGTTCTTGTGCAAAGCGCATCAATAACAGAAAGCTTCTCACTGGATTGCATCTCTGTTATTACTTTCAAGAACTATTACTGCAAGTCTTGCTATGTAAACTCCACCGCGGAAAATGATCCTTAGGTGGTTTTCTTTTTACATTTAAGGCTCCTAACTAATGGCTGTTTAGTTTACAACAGTAGGCAGATTCCAATAAAAGGGAGATTTGAAATGAAGCTTCTGTTGCTCTCCAACCATTTTACCTTCTCTCTTCTGCAAATCGAAGTGATTTGTTTGTGTTCCTCAGCCCTATAGCAGCAACCTTGTTTCTGTTTAAACTTCTTTTCACAGCAAACAGTCTCTTACTGTTTATGAATGTCCATTTAGGTTATTTGATAAAGAATGAAAATATAGTTTTAAATTGAAAGCAGTAAATGCGACATTCAGATAACTAATTTAGTATAATGGCAGCAGAGCTGTATATACAATGATAAGGCAAATAATAATACACAGTTATAACTTAAGGAAAGAAAATCTAGACTCAGTTGGATCTGATAACACTGCTGACAAGTAGTCTTCTAAGCAATATTCTGGGATATGTACACACACAACTTATATTCCTTAGGTTTCTCAAGATAGTGCTAGGAAAAGAAATAGTGAATGTAGAATGCTGTCTTCATTTGGAAGAAATGGAAACTTCCTTTTCAGCTCTCAATGCATTTGGAAGCATTTGCAATACACTTACAAATATAACAACAAAAGAATTTATTTTTAAATGTTTTACCTACTTGCCTGTCATCATATCTAGAATTTGTCCATGCTCATGTTCTTTTACAAAAATCACTGTTTCCAATGTGTCACTGTATTTTCATTCTTTATAAAAGGAAGTCATTAGAAAGAAATCATCCAAATGGACAGTATACAATGACAGACTATATTTACTGTGAAAAAAGAGACCAGAATATTCAAGACAATATTGGTTATAAAAGCATTATGTGTAGACAGTGCTACTAAATTCCCTCTTTAAGAGCAGATGTTTTCCTTTTGTGAAGACTCTATTCCTGTCTATTTTGAATACTAAATAATGACACTAAAATAGCTGAATACTTGTACTAAAAAAAATATTGTGTTAAACTTTACTTGTAAACCTGATGTAAACAGTGAAGAAAAAAAAGGCAAATGTTTAAACTGAAAAAAATGCAAATTTTTAAACTGAAGAAAAGGCCTGATCCATCTTTTGCCTCTGAAGCTCATTTATTGTTAGGTATCATGCCTATGATGTCAATATGATGCTTTTCTATTATGTGTTACTGCTGCTTTGGCTTTTTTTTTAATGCATTATGAAGACAACTTTTGTTTTAAAAGCCTAGAGAAGTTTGAAAGATAATTAATTTTTTTTTTTAGTTTTACTCCCCACCTAATATCTAAATTCATATATCATAAAATTACTTCCTTTGTAAAATTTTTCCTCTTTTTCATAACATTTGTTGCACTTTCCTTTTTTATTTAAAAACATTCTGCAGTACAGCAGTCTGACTTCCTGGGTTTTAATTGCAAGAAACTCATTGATTTCTGTTAGTAAAAATGTAACTTTTCATAGTGAACAATGTCCTTGAATCCTCAGAAGAGGATTATGAGTTATTTCTTTATGCTACATATTGAGATTACAAACTACAGGCAAAGCATAGAGACTTTGTAATTATGTTCACAGAGCTGACTTGTTTTAGGGCATTTTCTAGGGTCTGTAGAATCACTATGATTTATTACATAAAAGCATTTTGCATGTTTTTTATTCATCTTCTATTTTCCTTAATCCATTTTTATACTTTGGTTTTTTTAAAAAAAATAAACTAAACATAGTCAGATTTATTCTAAGAAAAAAGGTGTTTACAGTTTTAATGCCTGGTTAATCCAGTGAGATTTCAGATTCTTCTCTACCTTATTATTTATCAGTGAAACAATTTAATAAAAATCATTTATAGTAGCCTTTATGTTTTCATTGAGATGTCAATAAACATTTCAATACATTTTTAAAGAAGCAAAGCAGAATAATTATAAGCAAGGGGATAAAATTAATTCTAGACTCCTGGTTCACCACTATGTAAAGCAGAAGAGAATCATCCTAATAGACCTGACATATGAATGAACACAAAATGCTGTGACTTCAAGACTTAAAGCTCTCTTTTCACCTGAAAATTAGCTACAAATGGTCAGCAGCAGAACTCTCATAGATGGAGAAGGAATTTCTTCCAGATAGAAATTGAATGTTTTATTTCAAAGCCTCCTCTTATGTAGACCCCACCAACTGACTGCCTTCTTCCACAAGTAATTTTTCCCTCTCATTAAAGCTGAAATGAAACAAAGCATCTGGATTGCAAGATTGCGATGTCATCTGGTCCGTTTTCCAACTGGGATTATTTAGGCAAAGGAATTCAGTGATAAAATGTCAGAACCAGGATCATTGGGCCTCACAGTCATTTTACTTCCCTAGTACAGCTGGACTTCAAGGTGAAAGGCTGAGAGCATTTCAGAGTTGCTGCCAAGTCTCCGTCTCAGTCAATATGCTCATTTTAGTAAAGACTCTTATGCTCCTGTGCTCTGGAAAATGTTATTAAAGGTCATATTCTTGCCAAAGTCCAAATGCTAAACACCTTTACGTGGACAAAGTGTATGCTGAAGCACTGCTGTACTTACTCAAGGAGATGGGAAAGAGCAGTTACATTGAAAAGAGTGGAATAATATATGTATCACTATATCAGCATTTTTTTCCTCATCCTGGCTCCCCTACTCACTGAACTTTGCTGTCACCAATTTTAGAGGAGAGAGGAGGTCAGTGGTGTTGAATGCAGAGGAATTCAACTTGCTCAGTCTCAGCCTTGTCTTGTAGGATAGCACCTACTTGTTTGGTTTCATCTATCTCTGTCTTTTCTGGGTCCCTACTTCTATTTACTTAATCTTACTACCCAATGAACTTCTATTATCTCGTCCCACTCATATGCAGGTGGTGTCTGACCCACAGAGAAGCTAAATATCCTATCCAATGTGATTCAGAAGATCTGGTGACAGAATTCAGCTGGGATTCCCAAATCTAGCCTATGAATGTTTGATTTTGCCTAGATGAGTTTAAGGGCAAAACTTGCTTCTAAAAACTGGATGATTGTATTACCATTACCTAGATACCTGTTCAAATATTTTCTGAAATGGAAAAATTGAACCCTACATTTTAATTCCTAAAATAATTTAATAGTATCCACACCTTTCCATGTCCTCAGTTTTCCACTACTCAAAAGTATAAGGTTTTGTTTCAAAAGCAAATTCATGCATCCTCAGTCTTCTCCAGCACATATGTCTGTACACTTACTTTCCTTGCCAATTTGAGTAAGTTCCAAGAGTGCTACATTTTACCCTGCAGCTGATGTTCAGTTTAATCAGACATACTTTCTTTAATCTGTGACACCTTACCTTAGACACTGACCTCCCATGCAAAGTCAGCAAGTGTCTCCTGACAGTTTGAGGATACCATATGTCCTGAATACCCTTCACGCAAAAATATCCTCAAACACTTCAGAGAAGTTGAACATTTCATGAGTATCCTGGTAACTTTTATAACAAGTTGAAATAGTCTGTGCCTTCAACACAATAGTTTAATGTTTACTTCAGAAAATGTTTACATTCCATTTTCTCGGCTGTCTGAGGTTCTCGGTCAGTGAAGAGCGGGAAAGATTCCCATTCTCATCCAGTAGCCCCATTCCCCCATAGACGCACAGTGTGATTTCATATAATGTAAAGGGGAGGTCGAGAAAACCGTCGAGAGAACCAGCTAATATGTCGGTCATCTGTATCTTTTTTTTTTCAAATAGAGGAGATAAGTAACAGGAAGGAGCAGCATGGCAATGCAAAACTGGAGTCTAATATATAATACAAGTACACCTGCGTAGCTCCTAGGCATTTTTGCATGACCATCACGGTGATATATGGATACTGAAAAAGGGCGCATATACATATATATATATATATAAAAATACATAATTCCATTGCAAAGTATGTTATCTTGTTCTCCACCATTCCCTACCCAATGCAGTCATTGACCCATCCTCCCATGTAAATCTTTCTGTTTACTTCAGGGGGTTAGGGGAAATTCTTTGCGGTGATCTCAGCAGCCCCTGCTAATCTATTTGTACTGTGTGTCAGGAGACTTACAAAACATTAGGAGTTTCACACTTGGGACCTTAGTCATAAAACGAAACTTTTAAGGCTAACACCCATTAGTGTGATTAATGAGAGGCAGAGCCTTGGAGAAGAGGTTGAATGCTATGAGACTGAATGAATCAATTGGGGAGTCATTAATAGGACAAAATTAAATTGATTGAAACAGAATAACATTGGGGATGACAAGTTTACTTATAGCTATGCAGGACGGCCATTCTTACTGCTCACCCAGCAGCTACCTGCTTTTATTAATTCCTCTGTCAAATTTTGCTACTTTGTTGACACACACACATACTCACACACACACTTCTCACATGTTTTGTATTAACTGACTTATTTTTAACATTTTCATTGTTTTATCAGAAAAAAAATATATATCTCAAATATTTTTAAAATGAAGACGTAATGCCTGTGATCTTGAATGTCAAACACAACGGGAAGTTGTATCTAATTTTGACTGTCATGATAAATTTCTCTCACTTTATACCTCTTCTGATTATTTTAAATTCCTTCCTGAGGACACCATGAGAAAATTCAGTGCAAATAGTGGATTAAAAATGTTCCACAACAAACTGTCATTCATCTATTAAGTAATTGGAGACAATTTTCCTATCAAGTGTCCCTTTAAAGTAAATTTCCCAGTACTGTTTATTGAATGAGCATTGCTTATGTTCATACTATAAATTGTTCTTTCCTTTTTTTTTATCAACACCCTTCAGTGCAGTAGCATTGACATTTTACGTTTCTGTCCTATTTCAAAAATGAAAGGAAATTGTGAGAAGTCATGAATCAGATGCACGCTCCCATATTATGCTATTAAGCCCTAAGATTTCAGTGCCTGTAGAGTTAAAATATAGGTTAGCACTTTCAACTGTACAGCTTGAAATATAACTGAGTGATTCATTCTTTGTAGAAGCAATTCATAGAAACATTAACTATTCTTCAAAGAAAATTGCATTTTTATTTAAAATTCTCCTGCTATTACTAAGGTTTACTTCCTTCCATATGAGTTAACAGTGTTTTGTATAATCTCGATTTTTTCCTTTTTTTCTTTTATTTTTTAAGGATAGTTTTTGGGTTGCTCATTAAATCACACGCAATTCAGGCAGTCCAGTAAATTGTTAATGCCCTTGACCTCTTACTGCAATGAGTACACTTTGCAGTGGAAGTGCAGCTGGTAGCAATTGATGTCATGACCATAATAATATATCGTGTTGAGTCAGATTTTTCAAGAAAGTAACAGATTATTAAAAATGTTATTGATTTGACAAATGATAATGAGTTTTGCAAATAAATAGAAACCGAACACAAATAATGTAATTATTAACACGTTTCAGTGAGTAAACATGAGTTTGCAATTTCACGGACAATTTTTCTAAGGGGCAATGGTTGTACATACATGTTTTGCCAAGATACCTATAGTTCTATTCTTTGAGAGAAAAGTCTCTATCAGAGTTCAAGTCATAGAGAATTTTGATTTGCAAGGAGTCATGGACCTTAATGTGAGGATAAAGGACCAGGGACATATGTCAAAGAGGACTATGCAAATCATCTGTGAAAGATGTTTCAGACTGCTGCATTATTTATAATGAAAATACGACCTTTAAAAGTCCCTGCTATTCTATGATTCCATTAAATGAAAAAGATTCTCCTCTTAGTCCTCTCATGTACACTAGCAAGGCTTCTTCAACATCAGTGTATCCTCACCTTTGTTCAAGGCTAGAAATTTGGCCTTGATTTCTGAACCATCACTAACTAAACTGTATTTATTTATTTTTTCCCAGTATAAAATCTTACTTTAACTGGTGATGCCTCATTCTATGTTTGTTGTTTCTTTTTCCAGAACGATTCAATGTATATCTCATGCCTACACCAAATTTAGATATCTATGGGGAATGTACAATGCAGATCACACATGAAAACATCTATCTCTGGGATATCCACAATGCCAAGGTCAAGCTGGTCATGTGGCCTCTGAGCTCTTTGAGAAGATATGGACGTGACTCCACATGGTTCACATTTGAGTCTGGAAGGTAAGAGCTAAGGAGATGCAGGAAGAAGAAGAACTAAGCAGTGATTTTTGAGAAGCAGTCTGATAAGTTAGACTAGCTTCTCATCATAAAGAAAGAGGACCTCTCCATAGACTTTGAATATTACTTTTCAATATATTCCACTCATTGTTCGAAATAAATATTCATATAACATACTTAAAATGAGCTGAAGCTTCCTCTGACTTTTATTTAACGGTAGTTGGATTGTCATTCTTAAGGTTTATGAGTCTCACTATGGTTAAACATTAGTGTGGTATAATTGGAGTACTTTTGATGCAGAAGAAATTAATTCTGGATCGTGGAAAAGGCTCATCACACAGTATGAATGGAATAACTTCTGTTACGGTAGATATTACTGGTTTTGGATGTTCCTGATGACTGATTGCCACCCTAGAGTATAATTGCAAGCCAGAGTACAGAGAACATTGTGAACTCGTAAAAAGGCTAGCTCTTTTTCATGTGTGCAGTTTTAATCCTCATTGCCATTTCCACCCTCAGATCAGTTTTAAATGTCCATGGAGCTCTGTTTTGCTTCCCTTTCATATATTTTTAATGCATTTTGTGTCTTGCTGTTAGGTCAGATTAGTCACTTGTTTTCTTATACATGTCTCAAAATGTAGGTGTGTCATTCTCTACAGTGTTTTAATTTTGAAAAAAAAAAAGTCATTCTATATCAGAGTGAAATTATTTTTCTTATGAGACAGTTGTTTTCTGTACTGCTCTATTTTTATCTCTGGCACATCAGTACTAACAAACTATGCACACTGATTGTATATATTCAAGTAAAAGATGAGTTTTATCGCTCTGATTTTTCAGGCCTCCTACAGTATTTTAATTCCATACTAGTATCTGAAAATCATTATCCCCTGCAATCCATGGACCATGCAACTTGATGAAAAGTGGATTGTTTTCCTGTGTTTTATTCTTATGCGCTAACTCTCATAAGAGAGTGCCTTTATCTGTCACGCTTTATTGTCTTTGATCTGATTCCTCCCTTTTGCTTGCTTGGAAGCGCTTTATCTGTCTGATTTGAAAATGCGTAAAGACTAGATTTAGACTGGCAGAAAAACGTATAGGTAAAAAACAGGACTAGAAAAAAGTCATAGTCTTCGATAACATCTGAAGACTATGTAGGGCAAGATTAATGCTTATTTAAAAATCTGTTGTTAATTTGTTTGGTTTTTTATTTTTGTTTTTTTTTTTAATTAGCATGTTTCTCATCTTTCTGAACGTAATTTTCTTTTTCCCTTCATCTGCTAGTACCTTAATATGAAAAAATTCCTGATACATCTTGTCTTACCAGAAGTGAAGCACTCATTCATGTTTTATGAAACATGTTGTGCAGTAAAAGTGTTGTTGCTTTAATTTTTCCCTAAGGCTTAAATGTTAAGTGTAGACAATTGCTTTAAGGGAAATATTTTTTAATAGGTTCTTACTTTTAACTGAGTTTTAGCAGTTATGCATTCTATGTTATTTGCATGAACATTAGGAGCTCAGTTTTATATATTTATTGTCCATCCTCAGTTTTGGTATTGCTTTGTTTCAGAAAATAAATCTCTCCCATTAAATAAAAAACGGACATACTCACAAAGAGATACTGTGATAAATAAATTGATCAAAATTAAGCTTTCAGACAACTAAATTTATCTTTAAATAAATATATTGCTTTGCACTTAGATAGAATATCGACTCAGATGTGTAAAACTAAACTGTTCACTTGTTTAATGAAATGTAATAACTACACGATCGGTAGGATGTCTACAATATAGAAATAATGAACAGGGATTCTTCTAAATGGCCAGATTTTTCTGTTGAGTTTTGCGCTGAATTGGAGTTTGTAAATATGTATCTGCACTACCTATGAAGTTAGTCCCATCCTTATTTTTAATTATTTAGTGAACTGATGAAAGTAAATATTTCTTGCACAGTGACTTGTGTTATTCCTTATCCAAACTCTGCTGAAATTTTAGGGAAGCACAATTTTGTATGGCTTAGTTTGATGCTGGATGGAGAGATTCTCATTATGTAAAGCACTTGATTAGGGCTAATCCCATGCAATCTGTCCATTGATCAGAAAATTGTAATTCTCTTCCACTTGGCACTACAGTAGCTTTGTACTGATTAATACTGTGCATCCAACAGTGAATGGATCCCACAGTAATTCAGAGGACCTAAGGTAGAAGCCTAGCATTTACTTTTCCAAGAGGCAGGCTTTCCACCTGACCAGCTTCTGATTGGCTTGGGGACTTTTAATGTTGAATCATCAATGAGTCAATGGGATTTTCTTAGTTTATGGACATGTGTAATGTGTTCTGACACCTCGTTCTCATTATTTGGGTATTGGATGTGTTGGAGACATTGTGCCTACGCGTGCACTTGATTTGTACAAGTGTACTTGTTTCTCTGCAAACTTCTGGAACTGCCGCTCCACATACGTGGACACTAGTCCCCAACCATCTCTGATTTTAAGCCCCTGAAAATAGGAAATGTGCTACTTGTGGAACTGCACGCCTAACTGTCCATATGAAGGTACTGTAAATTTGTGCTGGATTAATTAATTATATGCAATCTAAGAAACGTGCTAGAAAAGTAATAAAACAGGTACAGTTGAAATATCTCACAGCCCAGATCAGGTGTGAAGACACTGTTTTCAGTCTCCTGCCAAAGTTACAGAATTCATTTTGCTGATGTTGTAAACCAAGTAATCCATTACAAAGGCCATAAGAAATGTTTAAAATTCACTCTGGAAACTGCAAAAGGCCATTGTCCAAGCTTTCCTTTTAGCAAAACAAGCTGGCCGAGGCACCTTTTCAAGAGCATAAGAGGACACTCCTAAGCATTCAGAATTGTTTTTCATCTCATAGGGTGAGACACTGAGAAAAGCAAACACATATGGAGTCTTTGTTCCTTTTGAAATGTTCCTTCTTTTGCTTTGCTACAATTCTGCCATTTACATTAAACAATATTGTCTTCATATGGAAGCTGTCTGGTCAAGTCTATTAAGTGTTGGCAAGAAGTGTAAGTATTAAAAAAAACCCAAAGAAACCCAAAGTCAAGCTGAAGTCAAGTGAAACATGGTGGAAAAATACAGTAAGGGGATGAACTGTGGAAGCCCCAGTCAAACTTTGTCAAATACCGTAGGTTTCCAGCTGAGTAGAGAGGTGGAGGAGGTAGGTGTGACCTTGGAGATCTGAGAACAGAAGGAGCCATGCATCCATGACACACTCCATTCTCTGAAATATATTTTCTTCTGTTTTGTAGACAGGACATTGAAATTTAAACAACTTCAAGTATTTCCAAGTTTATTCATGCTGTGCATTCAGAGACCCATTGAACCACATTAAACTTTTTCTTTATTTGCCTTTGACTTTGTTTTTTCCCTCTTCAGAGAAAATCTAATGAAATGTGGCGTTCTCTGTCACTTCTAAGATCTAGCATCTGTTTCTTTGGTTGAGGAATTATTAAGCTCAAATATTGCAGAGGGGTGACATAAGAATTTCTCAGTATGCCACCCAAGACTGACATACTCATTTTCTCTAGTGGTAGAAACACAGATGCTGGGGTTATCTGAAGCAGAAAGTTCAGTGTTTGCTTCAGGCACTACATCTGACAGAAAGCTTTCATTTGTCTGTTAGTCCTCTGTGGTGATTTTGGGTGTTAATGTGAAATGTATTAGTCAATTAACCCTTAAAGTTAAGTTACAGGAAACATCCTCTTTTTCCTTTATGTGAGGAGAAGCCCTTATGTATGTGCCTCATAAGACAGTTGTTCTGGGACTTCTTACACTGATGAACATATGAACTCAGGTCTATATCTCCTTGAAGAGAAGCATTCAATTCCTGATTGCTGGTGGATTATCTAAATTGTGGATTATGTTTATCATAGAACTATATATCACATATTATAATAGAAATCATTATAAATATATTTTTATTATAAATCTTAAGCTTGTCATGTAATTCGAAAGTTAGTTTGAGTTGAGTAGCTGTGTAAGCACTCGTGTAGCTACGATAAACAGATTATCATTTCTCATAAACGTTACCTCAGATCTCTCAGTATCCCACATTTAAGTTTGTTAGGATATTTTTCTTCTTTTACACCTTCGTAATATTTTTAAAAAGCCTAATTATGTGAGATATGAATTTTCTGTGGTTTTGTTTTATCTGTTTTCTCACTACCTCTTCTCTTCTTTCTCATATTCGTTCCCCAAGCAGTATGTATTGCTAAAATCTGAAAATAACTCTAAAAAAAGAACAGGAATCTCTTGTATGTATCGCACCTTGTTTCTTCAGTAATCACCTATCTCTAATTTTAGGACAAGTGGCATTTTTACCGCTGAAAAGGTTTAATTAATTCCTAGGATTTAGCAATGCCAAAGTTATACTATATTGTAATTGTATTTCCATTCCTACTTTTTTTCCATTCCAACTTCATTCCAACACTCAATTTGCCCTCTGCCAAATTCTTGACCTGGAATAAGTTCTACGTTACTCATCTGATTTGCTTAAACACTACTTGAAAAGGAGCTGTGTGTTTAACTCATCTGCAGGACTCTTACACTGGTTTTGATCATGGTACCTAATCTAAGAACTCTTTCGCTAGTGGAAGCTAATGTACCTCATTGCAAGTGATTTATAAAGTGTTCATTGCATTTTCTCTCTGCCAAGGCTCCTCTCAGATTGCTCTAGCATTGGTAAGTCAGAGCAAGGTCCACAAAACTCAGTTAATAATGAAATTCTCCACAGTATAACTGAATATGGCAAACAGAGAAAAAAAAAAATTATATAAAGCTTCTTTATTCTAAATTTCTAATATACCTACTAAATTGTTCTGGGTTTTTTTAGCCTCTGTTCTGAAAATTCAACCATGATATACACACCTACAAAATATTTTCTCCAACTTACAGAGAATGCCTGAGCCATTCCACTTAGCTGTGAAAGCTCTAATTTTGATGAGAAAAGCTATGGCATCTCGATAATGACAACAAATTGAAAGAATAAAGTTACCTTTATTAAGCTGCAATTTTATCACAAATAGATTGAGAAGTCAGTGACTCCTGGGACAGAGCAGCAAGCTCCATAGATGAAGTTTTGTAGTATAGTAATGAACAAATTTGTAAATACTAAATGGATGGAATGAGCATATCACTAATTCGTTAATTCACCATTCCCTAACCAGTAAATTTCCTTATTAATTTTTACTGAATGAAACACATGCAGTTAGAAAAGCAGTCACCTAAAGTTTGTCCAGTTAACACAAAAGACACACAGCTCAGAAGGAAAGCCATTGTTTCCATGATGTCTATAGAAGTGACTCGTATTTGCATGTTTTACAACCTAGAGGGCACAGCGTGAGTTTTCAGCTGATCACTAGATATCCAATATCATTAGTATAATTCAAATGTTACAAAGCTTTTAAATGAAATTACTAAGAATAGTATTGTGTTTGCCTAATGTATTAGCAGACAGCATGTTATGTTCGTTCTGATGATCCTGAGATAACATGAACTGTGCCTTTCAGCTGAAGTTCACAATTTGCCTTCTCCTTTCGTAACACAGTTGTATGTCATAATCAAAATAGGGCTTGTTTTCAAATATTTTGAGACCAGTCACCATTTGGCTTTCAGATGGCTTTACATCCACGCTTAAACCCAGAAGATTTGGTTTTTTACTTACCATATTCTAACTGTCCTTTTTTTCATACATATGCTCTGCTGTAAGCATGTGTTGTTGTATTAATAATCCCGATGCTGAATATAACCGATGAGGTTATTGATCTGTAATGTATGAGTAGAGAAGAAGTAAACAAAATAATTCATACATTCTTAATCATATAGGACTCATTTATTGTTTCAACTCTGCATTTTAACCTTTGAATTCCACAGTGAATCATTTTAAAAGTGATACAATTTGTGTGTGTTAGAGAAGTGACTAAGGGCAAGAATTTTGTTTTCTAATGAAAGATACAGGCATCACAACCTTGAAGAATGCCAGCCATACCTTGGACTACATCAAGAGGAGTGTGGCCAGCAGGTCAAGGGAAGTGATTCTCCCTCTCTACTCCACTCTCATGTTACCCCACCTGGAGTACTGCATCCAGTTCTGGAGCCTCCAACATAAGAAGGAAGGTGTCCCTGCCCATGGCAGGGGAGTTGGAACTAGATGATCTTTAAGATCCCTTCCAATTCAAACAATTCTATGATTCTATGAATATATAGGAGAACTGAAATATCTCCAATTTTAAAAGTAAAACAATAAAAAGTCCCATTTAAAAATAAAATCAACAGCAAAACTCAGAAACTCATATATACAAAATGCTAATAAATTTCATAATGTTTTTTTTTATATAGATACCATTTACAAAAAGAGCCAGTGTCTACTTTAGCCCTTAAATACTGTTACATCTCTCCCCCAGCAAGCCTCTTTGCATGAGATAATTAAAAATGCCCAAGCTAGGCATCTAATTATCTATACAGACAGTAGAATAGTGTTAAACACTTCACAAAGGGCAATCCAGAAGGCCACATTTTGCACAGAGAACCATCTAACCAGCAAGAATGCTAAACACAAATAAATTCTCCTTTTCTCCAAAGCTTATGAATGTAGTATCATCGATTGAGGAGGAGGCTTGAAACATCCTCTATGCTGCGGCTGTGTACCGTACAAACATAGCGGGAAGTAATCAAAATGCAAAGGCTGGAATTTGCACAACAGAAGAGTCTTGTTCATGAATATGTAGGAACCTGTGCAAACCGAAGCTTGCACATACATACTCGGAGCATTGCAGAAGCATAAAGGGGCACAGTTTTAAATGTTTGTGGGCTTCAGTTGTTGCCAGGAACTGTGATTCCTCTACTTCAGCCAGCACATAGGTTTATTCCAAAGGTCACTTTAGTGTCTGAACAGTTGTCTCTTATACGTTATATGTGGAAAATTGCACTAAAATTTTTATTTTTCTCTCAGTTTTGGGACTTGATCATATGGGAAACGAGTATAGCATGACTGCTGGTCACTACTCATGAGCTGAGAAAGGTGCTTTAGCAGGTTGGTCTTGGAAGATTTGCCTAATATCTACCTAATTCCCCCTGTTCTTTCTGATAGTGTTAATTCATTGTCCTTACAAATAACAAACTCACTTATGAAATACTTCTTGGCATCTTTCTGTTTAACTTTATTATGATGTAGCTTTTCTGGAGGATGAGGGTACCCAGTAACTTCTTTGCTTCAAAAACAGGTCAATGGAGTGGTTTTGGCCTTTACTGTCATTCACAGATATATAGCAGTTCCAGAAACACTTCTGTATCCTGGACATAGTCATAATGTGAGAGCAGAAACTCTAGTGTGGAAATTTCCATGGTGATTCATTTTTTCAGTAGCTGTATTCTTGCTTTTCATTTATAAGTTGAATGCCATTACCAACAGAGCTTTATATATATGTGTATGATATGTAAACATTTCCAAACATACTTACATAAGGGATCTCAGTGCACCCAGGACCGTGTTGGAATATGCAAGTAACTGTGGAGGTTACAGACTTTTTAACTTTTATTTCTATTACTGTAGTCTTCTTACAAATTCTGTTTGCAAAAATCTGTCAGTAATCATGAAGGTAATTAATATTTTCATCTATTAACTTAATTAATTAATTATTAATTTCATTAATTGTGTTATGAATTAGAAAAACAAATTCTACTCTGCTGTAAAAACCTGTAGGTAAACAGAGCCAAGACAAAAATATTGAAAGTAAATTAATGAGGAGTTTGCATTAATTTTCTTTTTGTGTTAAAATGATTTTTTTTCTATTTTATGTCCACACAAACCAGAGAATACCTTGGATATTTTGGCTCAAACCTTTTAAAACATGCTATAAAACTCTGATACAGATTCTTCACAACTTCTTAACAGCTGCACCCTTAATGAAATCTAAGTTACTTTTTGTGAACATCTGCTATGAAGACAAATATACACACACACACATGAATATGTTTAAAGACACATACAAAATAATATCAAGTTCTTCCTAAAATGGGTGTATGATTAAATAAGAAGACCTGAAAGAACCATCACATTGACCATTAGTAATTCCTTTAATTTTTCAGTGATGATAAATGCTGATTGAATATAAATCCATGTGCTAAATTTCAGGGTTTTTTTTTTTTTTCAGAAAGCACTTTGCTAAGGAGAAAACAAGCCTAATAATTGAAAACTATGTCACAGCCCTCTTGGCATTATCACACATTATGCCCCCCTCAAGTCTTTTATTCCAACTAAGTGTCCTCTCACTCTAACTTAAATTAACTAAAGAGCTATCAAAATATTGCCACATAGGGGAGATGGAGAGCACTTTACAGGCGATGCCTGCTCAGCAGCATTCTGGAAAAGTCAGGCTATTTTTGAGGTGTGCTTGAGTAGTCCCACAGGCTCCTTTAATCTTCCACTTATAAATAAGGTACTGAAGGAAGGTTTGTCCCTTAGCCCCTGTTAGAGGAAATGCTATTAGCTACTGTGTCCCTCTTAATAGTACTTCTTTGCTATCACAGTAAGTTATTACTATTATTGCACTATTAATAATGCTGTACTCTGCGGTGTGTGATTTATTTCTGCTGTGAGTAGTCATTTGTCACATATTTTCTAAAAAGCTTCCGTCTTATTAGAAAGACGGGAGGGGGAGGTGGCATCTAATGGAATCCCTCAGTCTCAGCAGCTCCAAACATAATTGATCTTTCTGACTTTTTGGAAGAAAACTCAATACAGTGCTATAATTCATTGAGGTGCTTCATCTACTTGATTATCCTGTCAGTGGCCAAAAAGTCGAATATAACATTGTACTTGCATGGCTTGCTTCAACCAGTGCAGCAAAGCAAATTTTCACATTTTTTTCACTTTTTTTTTTTTTTTTAAACTCTGTCTAGCTTGGAAAA
>WHYT01014521.1:111153-123011 GCA_009806455.1 Tetrax tetrax | reverse complement strand
AAGCGCTACAGAGGAGCCCGCTCTGCTGCGAGGCTGTGCTTGTGCTGCCCAAAGGCCAAGGGCCGTCCCGGAGCAGGTGAGGGACAGCGGGGGCATCTCCGTGTGCCCTGGCTCTCTGGGCAGGACGGTGACTGACCTCTCTGACACGAGCAGGAACTGGAAAGGCAGGAAAGCGGTTCCTGGCCTCTCAGCAACAGCAGAAGAAGAGCGGGGATGCGGTATGTGAGGACTGGCAGCCCGGGCCCTGCTGGCGTCCCCGTCCGGCAGATCCTCTCTGCGCCCTGGGCAGGGAGCTCGCAGGATGGGGATCCTTCGTCTCTCCACCTGCAGACGCTGTGCCCCACGCACGAGGACTGTGGCCCTTCAGGGCTGCCCCACGCCTCAAAAGGAGCGATGGCAATGGTGTCACAATGACTGGTGACATCACAGAGCTCCCGTGGACCACAGCCACAGGACACAAGGCCCAGGCTGGGGCGGCTTCCATTCTGCGTGGAACAGAACAGAATTGACTCGAATTGGGCAGCGGAAAGGGACCGGCAGCGATCAGCCAGTCCAACTGCCTGACCGCTTCTGGGCTGCTTACGTCGCACCGAGGGCTCCTCTGCTTTTGCCTTGTTCTCAAACTTCTGGTCAAAGAAGTTCTCTGCCCGTCTTAGGGCAGGACAGCGACTGACCTCTCCAACACGGGCAGGAATCTGGGAGGCAGGAGAGCGGTTCCTGGCAGCAGCTGTCTCCTGGGCCTCCTGCTCCTGGCTGCCGTGGCCGTCCTGCTCACCACCAGCCAAGGCCAAGAGGTACGAGGACGCTGGGGGCTGGGGGCCTGCTGAGGGCTGGCGGTGGCAGGGTCTCCCCCCAGGCAGGTCACTGTCCTCTGCTCCTCTGCCCACTGGGTGACAGATGGAGCTGGAGATGGTTGTGGCAAGTGACAGCAGCGCTGGAGCAACACAAGTGCCCTGCGAGTCCGCCCTGCGGCCCGGGGGTACCTGGGTGCGAAAGGGAGGGAGAGGGGCCAGAGGGATGGCTCCCAGGCTCCAAATAAATCCCGTTTCTAGCCCCACAGTGGGAGTCACGCACTTTCTGTGAGCTCGGAGAGGGATGTGCCTGCAGGCTGGAGAGGGGCGCCCAGCAAGGGGTGTCCCTGGGGCCGGGCGGTGCTGGCTGCTGCCCCAGTCTGTGCCTGGCACCGCCTGTGTGTCATGGAGGCGTGTCACTCCCCTGACCATCTGCTCTCTCAGGAGAGGTGCTCCAGTCCCTTCAGCATCTTCATTTGTGGGCTTCAAGAGGAAATGGCCTCGAGCTGGCTGTGCAGGATGCAGCAGCTGTACCACTCACTGGAACGCCACTGCAATATTGGTTATGGACTGTGAACTGCACTAGCTGCAGCCCAGCAACAGCGTGGCCGTCCCCAAAGGTGGCACACTGGTTTGGAGGGTCACCTGCCCTGTGTCCGTTTACCCATCAGCGTAGCACAAAGCGTGCTGCCGGCAACGGGGGAACAAAAGTTTGAGGTTGCGGTTTTCCAGGGTTTTTGTCTAGAACCTTACATAAGGATGGGAAAAGAGGCTGCTATCTGCTTTAAACCAGAGGATGGTGAGCTCCAAAGAAATAGATGCAAACTCTAGAAAAGCAGCTCTGAAATGCTGTACTGAGCTGACAAGGTCCTGGAGTCACAAGCAGGAAGATTAATATCACCTGAAAGAGAAAGGAGAGAGAGCACTGAATATGCTGTCACTGAAATGATGGTACCTGATCTTCCACAACACCTTCCTGAGGTGCCTAATCCTTCACGAAACTGTTAGCCATCCCTCCTACCGTTCCTGCCCGTCTGTGGAGAACTCAGTCAGAGGTGCTGGGCTCTGCAGGGCTGTAAGTCTTCCTTTTAGGAGGTGCTGGATTGGACTGCCAGAGAAGGGGTCTCACCGCATGCAGAGCAGTGCCATACCCTGCACCTGCAAGATGCTGCTGCCTGCAGCTCCTCTGCCAAGCTTTCCCACAGGGCACCCCACCGGTGGGTGTTGCGACGTGAAGTTAATGGCATGTGTGGTGGCCGCTGAGCCGAGCCGGCAGTGGCTGGGCAGAGGGGTGTGGAGATCAGGAACCTGCTGCTGTGGAGTTGAGTGCGCCTCTGTCCTCCCCGAGGACACACGGCACCTTAGCACTCACCATCACTAATGCTGCTCCTTCTGCCTCCATCATCTGCTGTCCTGAGCGAAGTTCTGCATCGGACCCAGGTCGGTACAGTCAGCCCTAAAGCTGAACAGCTGTAAGCAATGGTCTCTTGATGCCACAAGGGAGCAGTCCCCACATCATCATCAAGCTTGCTATGTACCACGTTCATGATGCCGCTATATGCAGAGACATGTGGTGGCAGCAGGCTCTGGTTCGCCTGGCCTTGCCCTGCTTGTGTGCTCTGGGTGTTGTTTCACACACTGGCGTCACACCCAGCAAATCGGGAAGAGTAGTGCTAGCTCGAACATGTAGTTTTTTAATATGTTGCTTTTCACTAAAATTTTGGTATTCTTCTTACCTCCTCTGCATTGCACAGTGGTTGCACTAGTGGGTGTTTGTTATATCAATGGACTTTAAAAAATAAGTCAGATTTCTATGCAAACAGTAGCCAAGAGAACAGAGATGCTGGTAGTGCTCTGTCATGCTCTCTTTAACCCCAGAATCTGAAGCTCCACATTAAATCTGAAGCTCTGGTTTTCTGACACTGGGGTGTCCTTTCAGACGGCCAGTTCTTCAGTGGCCGATTGCTGCATTGGGTTTGCTTTCCCTGCAGGGTGTGTGGATGACTGTGTCCATGAAATGTCTGAGGTCTGCTTGGGTGGTGCACATCTGCTTTTACTAAGGTGAGTGAGCCCCTCGATGGACCTGGTGTTCCTACCTGATCTCAGTGATTCCCTCCAGACCATGGTGCCATTGCAAGTGTCTGTCATAAGGAGCCCAAATTCCTCTGCCATGTTCCTAATGTAGATCTCGACAAAGAGCTGCTGTTCCTTCAGACTCTTGTAGCAAAATGGCAAGTGTGACTGTCAAGGTAAGAAGCAAGTTTAGTCTCTCACACCATGGGGATACATCATCCTGTGTATCCTGGCCATACCAGCTGGAGGAAAGATAAGGGAAGATGCACAGGTTAGGGCTCTGCTATGCTGCTACCATCATGAATTTTGGTTGGAAGGGACCTCTGGAGCGTCTTACCTAACCTGCCTCTCAAAGATGGACCAGTGTCAACTGTAGCTCTGCTCAGACAGGACTGTGTCTAGATGAGTACTGAAAACCTCAAAAAGCAGAGATTCACCACCTTCTAACTTTCTCTGATGGCTGCATCCCCACTGAATGATATTTTTTTCCTAACATTTGGCCTGAACTTCCCAGTGGGAAGTTCATAAAAACTCATGGCTTTTACCACTTTTACCTGACACTAC
This sequence comes from Tetrax tetrax, assembly GCA_009806455.1. Taxonomy (NCBI): domain Eukaryota; kingdom Metazoa; phylum Chordata; class Aves; order Otidiformes; family Otididae; genus Tetrax; species Tetrax tetrax. Next base: position 119,583 of record WHYT01014521.1, on the reverse strand, counting down.
CAAGAGCTTGGCTCTGTCATCTTTGCAATCGCTCTTCAAGGCAGAGTGCCCAGTTACTACCTGGTCATTCCAGGAAGCGGTAAAATCACACCCTACCTCGTGATTCACGTGTTTAAGACTGTCTCTCCGTTAAGCTGAAGACCCTGGCTGTCTGGGGCTACGCTCAGCTCGGCAGCAGGGTTTTAGCTGCAAGGGGGGATGACAAATAAGCACAGCCAGCACAAGTGAGGTCAGGAATGCCTTTGTTCTGTTCAGCACTTGTGAGACCACGTTTGGGCACTGGGTCCAGTTTAGGTCTTCCCAGTACAAGACAGACATGGATATCCTGGAGCAAGGCTAGCTGCGGGCACAGTATGCGAGCAGAGCCAATTGGGTTTGTTCGACAAGGGGAAGCCACGGGGAGAGCTAATCCCTGTCTTTAACTATGTGAAGGGGCACTAAAGAAATGACAGAGCCAGCCTCCTGGAGGTACACAGCGATGAGACGAGAGGAAACGGGCACAGTCTGCAGCAAGGGAAACTGATTAGATAATAGGTAAAAAAAATCACAATGAGGGTGTTACAACACTGGACTAGAGACCCACAGAGGCTGTGGTATCTCCATCCTTGGAGATATTTAACCTTAACTGGACATGGCCTTGACCACCTTAATCCAACTTTAAAACCCACGTCCTTTGAGCAGCAAGTTGGACCAGAGGCCTCCTGAGGGGCCATCCAACCTCAGTTTCTCTGATTTCCTTTTCATTATCATGGTGCCATGCACTCTCAAGAAAGATTTTCATAACCAGCTATGAATGTGCCGTTGGACTGTCATCAGCTGCTCTCAGGATGTCACAAACTCCTGTGTAAAACAAGTAACCACAAAGACTAATTGACCAAATCTTCCCAGATTTTCCCAGACATTGCAATCTGATTGCCACAGGGCGTGGTACTCAAAATCAGATGTCCTCAGACAGAGTCATGTCACATCATGGCGTAGAGAGAAGGTCTCCCTCCAGTCCTGCTGCTAAGCTGACGGAAACTCACTGCAGAGGAGATGGAGGGCTTGGGACCACACCTGAGTCAACACCTTGGAAATTCCTTCTTGATATACAGCTATGGTAATTCCAACAAGTCCCACAGTAGGATTTCTGCCGTAAGGAAAAACAAAGGCAGCCCCTCTGGGCTCACCTTGTAAATGCAGCTGAAGAACAGAGGGTTGAATGGAGGCAGCTTGGGAATTAGCTTTGAATTCCACTTTGTTTCTCATTTTTCAATGGCCTGTGAATATCAAGCATTGCTTTTGAGAGAGGAAAAAAATAAAGAGCTGTGAACTGGCAGTAGCCCTCAGAAAGTCAAGAAGAGAGTCAGAACAGACAGCTGGACGTGTATCACCGGCAGCGCTGTGCGTCAGGGGCCGGGCGGCAGGGTAGCGCACCATCGCTCAGTGAAAGGGGGCAAGGGTGTGCACACGGGAGGAGAAGGGCTGGTACGCAGGCACCCATTGCTCTGCCTGGCAGCGGCCAGCGAGTCCTGCATCTGCCCAGTGTTGCAGAGCATCCTGTGCCGTGGCTTCGCTCGTGCTAGGACATGCTGTCCCAGACTAAAACACAGACAACGATTTCTGGAGGCATCTGTGAAAGAGGAGAGTGGGGGAAGCAGGAGCAAGGATGCTGTCCTGCGGTGGGGGATGGGGGCACAGGACCGTGTGTGAATCGGTTATGTGTGAATCAGAGGCTGATGGCAGAAAAACTGGGAGGCATCTCTACTTATCAAATCCAGTCCCTGCTACTGCAGCCACCCCAGATGTCATCCTTTTTTAACCTGGTCAAGCTCCCTCCATCTCACCTGCTTCACAGAGTTGTCATCTGGGATCAGGTAGAGGTGAAGAGGTTTGCAGCACTGAGCTGCTGGAAGAACACCGAGGAGTGCATAGGGAATGAATTTAAGGTTGAACGTAACCTCCTCCAAAGCACCCCAAGCAGTGAGAAGCTGGGATTCTTCAGGACAGCAGAGAAAGTGATCAGTCTGGTCAGTCTCTCCAGGGTCATCTTCCCAGATTTAAAATGGGCGATGGAGCACGGGCTGGTATTTTTGTGTTCCGCAAGAGACAGCAGAGACAACAAGGTTCTGTTTAGTCGTCCTGGCACCCTCTCAGGCAGCCTGCTCCTCTTTACGGCTTTAGCAGCAGAAAGGAGACACATGCCCACACACAATGACATGCTCTGCTTTAGGTCCCGTGTGTGCCCTGGGATTTTGGGGTTCAGCAGGGACTTGCAGGCCTTTGGCAGTCTTCCTGCTGGCTCAGAAAACTGCAAATCTGAAGGTGGCAGCTTGGGACCATGAACATTGTCAGACTGCACCCATGCAGCATCCTGCATACAAGCGCCGCACCGCCACATATCAGGGAGGCAGACGGTTGCTGTGTGATGAATCACTCTAGTTTTTGGTCACCAGGGCAGCCTGAACATCGCAAATTGACATCCCTAGGGATGGCTAGGTCAGAGAGCTCTGCTGACAGCCAGTCACCCAGCTTATCTCTGGCGCACACTTTGCTATTAACTTGACAGATTAATAAAATTACAGCGTTTTGCTTAGCACAGCTGTCAGTGAAGAGTGCGTAGAGACACTTTTCAGCTGACATGGCTGTGCTTGCCAGGCCCTGGGCGGGAGATGGAGCCACGCAACAAGAAACTCCTTTTGCAGCATGCTCTGTTTGGGAAGAGGGCGCGGATCTGCCAGGAAGAGTCCCTCAGCCAGCACACCCAGTGCCTGTGTCAGGGCCCCTGCATGGTGAACTGGGACTCCTGTGCATGCTCTGCAGCCCAGCTGTGGGTGCTGATGTTCCTGCTCCGCTCATGAACAGTGGCTCGTTAAGAGCACTGCAGGGCAGAGGACCTAGATCCAAGCCTTGCGGCCCCTCATGTTGCCTGGGTGAAAATGGATAATTTCATTCCATTTATTCTTCTGGCTGGGCCAGCTCTGACTCATTGCATCCCACCTCAGGGTGATCCAACCTGCGGGTGGGTGCAGCCGGCCAGCTCCTGTCCCAGTGGAGCAGAGCAGGGACGGCCATTACCGTCCACAGCTGCCATAGATGCAAAGAGCTCAAAGAATCTGCAGGGAAGCCCAAGGGCTGAGCTGCAGCTGGGCTGGGGTAGTGCCTGGAGCTCATCACGGCAGCTGGGAGGAGAGGGTGGGCCAGAAGGGGGTGGGGGTGTGGAGTGGGAGCTGGGGAAGGGACCACTGTGAAGGCTTGACAGAAAGTGAGAGAAGGGTGAAGGATGCCAAAGCAAAGCAGAAGAACACAAGGGAGTACAGGGGACCTCAGAGGGAAGTGAGAATTTGGCCCTGTCTGGGAAGAGGTCTTCAAGGAGCTGGAAAAGTCCCCAATGGGGGACAGGTTGAGGGATGGTGGCTTGGGAGACCCAGGTCTCTGTGGCTGCTGTACCTGCCAGGCAGATGAAGTGGGGGAAATGCACCGCCTACATGACCCCAGATTGCACTTCGATGTGGAAGAGGGGTCCGATGGGCACCCACGTTTCCTGGTCATCCTTGCTCAGGTGCCTGGTCCAGGTAGCATATCTGTAGGTGATGGTCACTGATGACTTCACCTCGAAGCCGAGGCCTTCCATCACTGGAAGATGCCTGCACTGGGGAGGTGGGGTCTGCAGGTGGGAGAAATGGCAGGCTCATGCTACCAGAGATGCGGCTTTTGGAAGGTCTTCCCACTTCTCCTGACAGCTTTTACCAGTACTTGGTGTGGTACTTCACAAAGTCTTGAATTATCTACGGTCTCACTTCTGGAAGATCCTTCAACACAAGCATGGCCAGTTTGAGACTCAGTGAGGTGCTGTGTACTGGGCACTGATTGCAGAAGGTGTGCTGAGTGAAGCACGGTGCAGCTCGGCATGGGAGCTCAGAGCTTCGCAAGCAGCAGCAGGGGATCAGCAACTGCTGGCTGGTGCCCAGACTTCTTCAAGTCACTGAAGAAGCCAGAAAAATCAATGACTGGCAGTTCTGCCCTGGGATCCAAAACAAGCCCAGCTCATGACCCCTTTGACGCCAACCCCTGTAGCAGTGCCCAAGAGAAACCTTGTGCACAGGCGCAGCAACGAGAACGCTTGGCCCCACCTGGGTAGATGCCATGGTCGGGGGGAAGCCATCGCTCAGTCTGTGCATCTGCCATGCATCTGCAGGAAAGATAACGGGTGGACACACAGAGCAGCTCCTGGAGCTCCAAACCACGTGTTTCAGCCACTGATTTTTAGGATGTATTTTGCAAATGGGAATTCCAGATAGGGAAGTTTCTGTTTCCTCGGAGAGAAAATGTTGTTGGCTGCTGATTTTCGTGTAAGTAAAGCCCGGGCTGTTCCCTCTCTGCCATGGTGTGTCAGCAGACAGGACAGTGTCCACAGGCAGATGAAATATTTAGCAGCCAGAATAAATTTAGGATGTGAACAAGTGAAATTTGTTTACCCATGGACTTGAAAACTGGGGCAGCATGTCCCGAGTTAGTGGAGCAAAAGGGACCAGACTCCTCTGGAGGACGAAGAATCACTGCTAAGAACAAGTTTTGAGGGTGCACCCAGCCTTCCAGGTGACAGCTAGGGTCAGTCCCAGGCTCCCTGCTGTGCCATTTCCTTTGGGTGCCACAGTGCCCTGCCAGGACTGGCAAGACCCTTACCTCCCCCCTGCATCACGAACAGCTTCCCTGCAGTGGGGAGCCTGGATTCGGCCAGCGATAGCTCTCTCGCAGTGGGGAACACGGGGGAGAGCACTCACAAGCTGTGTTTCTCCCCTTCAGCTGTGCTTGCCTGCTGGAGGCAGGAGGAGATGTCTTCTGAGAGCATGAGCAACATTGCTGCATCAGGGGTCGTGCCGGCCCCGCTCCTGTGGGGACGAAGCAGGCTGGTGCGGGAGCTGTGCCCCCCCGGCAGCGTGAGCTCCCGCTGCTGGAACCGAGGGTAGTGCCCACCAGCTCCTGCCCGCACTGTTGATGGGCAGCACCGGACCCCCCATCTGCAGGGCTGGCTGTGAGCCCGCGTGCTGCGGCTGTGCCTTCCTCACTCCGGCACTCCAGCCTCAGGCATCGTGTACCGCGAGACCTCACCTTTGTGCTCCCCGAGGCCTCGTCTGTCAGAGATTTAGATTTGAGAGGGCCTATCAGGAGTTTCCTTGGGGTTGTGCCTGTGCCTGGAACAACAGGGAGACATTGTAATTTCTGCCTCATCTCTGGGAGAAGAAGCCATCCTCAAGCAGCCTTCACCCAACATTCGCTGTCCCATTAACCGTACTGGTCCCCTCGTGTACCATCACGTGCTCCCACACCTACCGCCACCCCGACATCCTCCTCAAGGAACCATGGCAGGGCCGTGCTCATCACCATGCAGTGAGCTGAGGTCCTGTGATCACCACCGCACAGCTCCACCCGCCCCGCTGCACCAGGTTGTCAGTGAGGACCAGGGCATGACCTTACCTGAAAATTCAGGTTTGACAGCTTCACCACCACCTAGCACTGCAACAGCAACAGAAAGCAGAGAGCTCAGGAGCCAAGTTGTGTCCAGAGGAATATCCCCTCCTCTGCCCGTCCTCTTCCTCTTCTTCACACCTTTGCTATGAAACCCCTTCCTGATGGTTTGTGCCCACCAAGCTGCTGAGGAGCAGGAATCCCACCCAACTGCCCATCCCAGGGCAGTGCACTGTGGGGCTGAGAACAGGCTCCCAGCCTCTGCCTCTCCATCCTTCCCTGCTGCCAGGCAGAGAGAAGATTTCTCACTCAGCTTCCAGGAACAGAGTCCTTCCTCTCCCTCCTGCCTTCCTCCTGCATAGGTGCATCCCAGAGCCCTCATCTTCCTCCCACCTTCCAGTGCCAGCGTGCCCTCGCAGCTCCCTGGTGCGCACGCAGCCGCAGCCGCCTTGCCCCTTCCTGCCTGCGTCCTGGCCAGGGTCCCTCCTCGGCAGCACCCTGACCAGCACCCACTCCCCCTCTCCCACCTCCAGATGGATCCTCACCCACCTCCCACGGGCCACCCTGCACTTACATATTAGTGTATGGTGCAAAAAGCTGTTTGGTGTGATTTCGTAGTGTCGCAGGGTCAGGTCATCCTCCATCTGTTTGTTGTTGTAGAGCAGCATTCCCGTGTCGGGGTTCAGGGAGGGGTCCTGTGTGTTCAGCTTGACCTTCAGCTCCCGTACGCTGTCATCCAGAGATGCTGGCACTGCAAATGTTTTGCCCCTTGAAGTCTTAATGAGGACGGGGAACTTGCCGGGGCTGTTGGCTGTGGGCTGCTGCTCCATAGTGTCTCTTTCAGCCATCTCAGGGCTCCATCACTGCCCAAGAAATCGAAAGCGCTGGGTATTGTCAGGGCTGACCTGCTGTCAAAGTGCCTTCATGCCTCAACAGGCACTCCTTTTCCTGTCTGCGGCGTGGCTTGCACCCAGTTTTCTCCCCTGCCTGCACCAAGCTTTCGCTGCTGGGCTGCTCTGTTCCCACAACCCCTCTCCCATGTTGCCTTCCCTTTCCCCTTCTCCCCAACTCTGCCTCTGTGCTGGGATTTCCTTCCCTGTGGAAGGCAGGGCAGGGAGGTGCAAGCTTTTTCCCAAAGGAACGGTGCAGCAGAGGCTTGGATCCAGCCTGGAAAGCAGATCTGGGGGTGCCAGAGAGTCCCTCGCTGGGTTATGGGGTCACCCCAGCGCCTGTCGTTCACCCTCTCCCCATTCTGCACTCCCTTTCCTGCCAGCCCCGCGTGTGCCCAGGCCAGGAGGGACGTGGCTCTGCCTGCCCCAGGCTGCATGGGGGACCAGTCTGTCCCCGTCCCTGCTGCAGTGGCTTGGGGAACAGGCGTTAATTTGGGGATGGTGGGAGATGCAGGGCTGTGGGTCGTCATTTCTGGGCAGCATGGTGGGCAGGTGCCTGGCACCGCTGGCATGGCCCTGTCAGCCCTGCAGTGAGGGACCGCTGTCCCCCTTGGGACACAGCGCCCAGAGATGGCTGAGCACCCTGCCATGCACCCCAGGGTGCCTTGGGCACCCCAGGAGCCGGGCAGGAGGGGCAGGACCTGCCAGCGACATTCAGGGCTCCCTCTGCCCTGGCCAAGGGGGAACGAGGACATTTTAGTGACCGACCCTGCAGTCCAGGCAGTGCCCAAGGTGGGAATGCCGTCAGGGTGATGGAGTCAGTGCCCAGAGCCCAAGGCTGCTCTCGAATGTGACAATGGGGACATGTGCTGCTCAGCAGCTCTGCGGAATTTGTGGGGAAGGGGGGACTCTCAGCCATCCCTCGGGACTGGCCCTGCCGTCGCAGGTCCTTGCCCTGGCCTGGTCACCCCGCTGCAGGCAGAGCTGTATCTCCCGCTGTTTCCCGGGCTGCGCGGCACCACGGTGCTGCTGGCATCTCGCCATCCCTCTCCTGGAGTGATGCACTCGGCCTTGCGAGGTCCAGCAGAACAGCCCCACTTTTGTACGCTTGTAGCATCAGCCGGGCTCGACCATCCCTGGCCCACCGACAAAGCTTACTGGCAGGATAATTCCCCACAACGCGGTTTATTGACTCCTTCCAAGCCCCAGTCCTTGCTCTTTGCTTGGTGGCTGTGTGGGAGCAGTTTTCCACAGCAGAGGGCAAAATTGCCACGTGCCAGGTAGGGAAACGGAGGTGACCGTCAGCTGCCACGCATCCCCACTGCCAGCATTCCCGTGGGATGAGTTTCTTGGAGCTCTCATGTCTGCAGGCCCTTCTGTGGGTGGTGAAAACCGCAGCTGAACAGCCCAGTTCAGTCTGTCACCTCCTTTGGAGCAGGGATCAGCGTGGAAAAACCTCAGGTACCAGGGCACGAGATAGCAGCGAGCCGTACCCGGGGAATAAAAAAAACCTTCATGGATCCGGGGTGGTCTTTAAAGCCCTGGAAAAGGAGATATTTGGAGCACGCGGTACGAGAAGGCACACAGAGGTGCTGCCGAGCAGGGCGTGATGGAAAGGGGAAAGAGTTCACTGGGGAGAGTGGAAGTGCGGGCAGGAGATCCCGGTTCGCGGAGGGAGAGCCGAGCGAGTCCGGGCGGAGAATGCAAAGCGGCCCGGGCAGGGCCGGGTCATTTCCCGAGGGCAGGAACGGCCCCGGCTGCAGGCGGGGAGCAAACCCCGTCCCTCGGCGGGCCCGGGGCCGGCGGGACCCCCGCTTCGCTCCCGCAGCCGGGCGCGGCCCCGCTGCTGCGCAGGTATCGGGGGGAGAGAGAGGCTCCTGGTGCGGGGCCGCACCCGCGCCTCCGGACAGGGCGGGGGGGTCCCGGGGGTCTCGGCGGCCCCGGGGGGCGGCGGAGGGGCCTCGGGCCACGGGGAGAGGTGGTCGGTGGGCACCGCAGCCGTGCGGGGGAGGGGCGCTTGCACTCGCCGCTGTCTTGAGATGCGGCGATTTCTTAAAAAAATCAAAGCTGAAAAAAAAAAAAAAAAGCTTAA
>WHYT01014521.1:40874-100699 GCA_009806455.1 Tetrax tetrax | reverse complement strand
AAAATTGCTTGAGAAATCAAAGCTGAAAAAAAAAAAAAAAAGAAAAAACTTAAGCAATCAAAACTGAAACAAGCAAACAAACAAACCCCAGGCTACAATTGCTGCCAAGGAAAAGCTGCATTTCTCCCCAAGCCCTGGTTTTGGGGTCCCTGCCCCCCCATGTCCTCCAAGTTTGTCCCCATTTTGGGGACTGTCATCCCACCTGGTTTCACAGCCCAGTGGCTGGGGCACGGGCAGACCGCAGGCAGCCTGAGCGATATTTGCGGGTGCAATTCTGCCTTCTCATGAGGGCGCGGGGAACCGTGTCAGCGAAAGCGTGGGTAACCGCCCGGTCCCATCCGATTCCCAGCAGGGGGAAGGAAAAATTTGGCAGCAGTGTGCTTTAGCTGTTAGTCTTGGAAAACCGTGCCATCATAAACTCCTCCCGCACCGCTTGCAGCTCCTGTAGGAAACGCGGTTTTCTCTCGTGCAGTCGGGAACCGGCGGTGATAACCAGCGAGAGGAGGACGTGGCTGCCGGTAACAGAGCGATTGAGAATTAAAACTCTCTTTCTGTCCTGAAATGTTTTGATTTGTGCATCAAGCAGGCTGCACCTGGGAAGAATTTTCAGCATTTGTGCTTTTTATTGGTGTACCTTTGATATCTGGAGTGTTTAATTATTAATGTCGGAATATTTCCAATCCGGCTTGTGGAGGACGCGTTTGGAGGGGTGGCAATGACGGCGCTGCCGAATGAGCCTTTAACCTGGAGCCTATAAAATCGCTGAAGCAGCAGCCAGCAAAACAATCGTGGCTGATTGTAGTCTGACACAGTCTTCCCTCTGCGCTTCTCTGGGGAGCTGTGCAGCTCTCTGTGCTGCTGCCGGTGCAAACTCCCAGTGGCAGGGTGACAAGGTGACAAGGTGACATATGCCAGGACGTGTCCTGTCCTCAGTGAGACAGGACCGCGCAGTCCGTCGGCGGGGCTGGGAACTGCTCTCGGCATTTCACAGAGTGAGTTTTGCTTCTGTTTCTTGGGGCCATTTCCCTGGCAAAGCCAACTCCAGCAGCGTCGGCATTGCTGGACCCTCTGAGTGGGGGCCAGGCAGGAGGGTTGGGATGGGTGCGGAACTGGCGGGGAACTGGGAACAGGAGGGTTGGGCAGAGGGGAGGGGAAGCTAGCTGCTGGCTGGAGAGCTGTGCAGGGGCAGAAAAAGGGAGTGAAGAGCTGGAGAGGTAAAAGTTGGGGTGCCAGGGAGAGGAGAGACTGGGGTCCTGTGCGCCGGCCCCCTTCAGTTTGGCTCATCAGCTGCGTGGGCATGGGACGGGCAGTGGCACAGGGCATGTCCCCGCGAGCAGCGTGACAGTGTCTCAGGAGCAGCATCGTGGAGATGAAGGGACAGGTGGCAGTTACAGTAGTGAGGGCGTTTTCCCCCCTGGTTGGGCACCCTATGCCAGGAGGCCGATCTGTGCAAGCGCTGGGAGCCGGGGCCAGAGGCATTGTGGGAGGCCTCTTGGTATCCTTTGTAGTGCAATTCCTGAAAAAAAGTGATACCTCAGCTTCAGGATGGAGGTCCGTCTATTTCCACCCCCAAATTACTTAACAATACAAGTTCTGCAAATGTCGTCCCCTGTCACACTCCCTTTGTGTGACTCGATTGTCTTCCCACTGGCTCTTCCCAGGCTTTTCCCATGATGGGTGAATCTTCCTGGAGTCAGAGCGGGGCTGCTGCACCTCACCTCGATAACACAGAGCGCCCAGCGGGGTCTGTGGGGGTGGGGAAGAGCCCTGGGATCCCCAATGCTCCAGCCACGCCTGGGCCGTGTTTGGAGTCCTGCGTTCGGAGGAGAGACCTGCTTTCCTTGGCAGTAGAGCCAGGTTATCCTGGAGATGGGGCGGCTCGATTCTGCTGAGCCAGACCTTGCAGGGAACTGAGCTCCTGGTGCTGGGCTGGTGGCTTTTTCCTCGTGGCCGTGGGCTGTGGCAGCCTGGCTGTGCCCAGAGTGGTGCAGCGGGTGGAGGAGGGACGTTGCTGTGCCAGGCGTGGGAGAACCTGGTGGAGGGTGGTGGCCCACCGCATAGCTCTGGCAATCGCCGTGGGAGTTGAACTAAAGCAGGTTCCCAGTGCTGAGAAGTGAGCACCTGGTGCATGGGGGCTGGCGCTGCGGGTACGTGGTGGGTCAGGGCGGGTGTGTGCCTGGCTGGGATGGAGCCCTATGGGGTGATGTGTGGTGCGATGGTGGGACAGGAAGACAGGGTCCGCTGTTGGGTGCCATCACGTGGGGTGAGGAGACGGGTGAAACAAGAGCTCTGCACCCTGGTGAAGTTTGGGACTCAGCAGGCAGGGGAGGTGCCCTGCGCCCAAGGACCAAAGCCTGGTCTCCTTCGTGGGACGCGTCGGCACGGCCGCAGCGAGGTCTGTGCTTTGTTTTGTTTGTAGGGTGTGTCCAAAACGGGTCTACTGCTGGGACTGCTCCACGGTTCCCACTGGGCCTTGTGTTAGAGACAATATTGTGCATGTCCAGAGAATTGGCAAGGAGGCAGCTCTGCGGTGGATAGGGTACGGTTGGGGATCAAGGGTTGTTTTTTTCCACAGCGGGGACCAGAGTCAGAGCCAACTCCTCCCTGCGAGTATGGAGAGGGCCAGCAGATGCTCTGAGCCGCCCGCTGCCCCCTGCTCCTGCTCGGTGAGGCACAGCCTGCAGAGCCAGATCTCTCTGGCTGGAAAGGGCACGTGGTCCTTGCTCAGCAGAGCAGGCGAGGCTGTTTGCAGAAGATAAAGTCTTCCAGGAGATGTGGAGCTGCCGTGCATCCTCCATTCCTTGGCGTGCCTGGTGTTGTGTGCTGCTAGGTGAGGAACCGAGGAGCATGGGGCAGCATGTGTCCACCTTTATAAACAGGAAAGTTTTGCTTTCTTGTTCTTGAAGATCGATTCTGTCCAGAATAAAGAGTTCGGATGGAAAACCAGCTGTGTGTGACAACTGGCTAGAATCTCTCACCTGGACAGTAAATGTGGTAGAAAAAGGCCATTATTGATAGACATCAGGAACCTTCCTGAAACTCCAGGTGTCCATTGGGACGGTATCACCGAGGAGAGGTGCCTTGGCCATAGGACCTTCTCTCAGACCTAGGCGCGTTGTGATGGCCAGTGAGATGTAAGCGTGCGGAGCACAAGAGTGTTAGTGACACCCATTTTTTGGATCCTTATACTGAGCAGGAAAGAAATGACTCTGCTGTGCTCTGACACAGAGCCTTCAGAGACATCCATGAAGGATGCCCTGAGAAAAAAGTACTGAGTTCTTCAAAGGGTGAGTCAAAAAATTATCTGCTGTAACTGATAATGCTTCTAAGGACAAAGTTCTTGAGGCAGAAATAGGCATATGTTTGCAGATGACAGAACTGAGATACAATAAAAAGAAAATTTTATTGTATGCAGAGGCAGTTAAAAATGAGCAGCTCCTGTTGAGCATGGAGCTGCAGGACATTGCCTTAGAAGACCTACGCTACAAATGACTGAAAATTAGAAAAACAAAGCTGCTGCAGGGAAGAGAGGCGGAGGGATGGAGGGCACAGCTGGACCCCTGGTCCTGCGACAGCAGGGAATCGCTGGCCAGAAATGGCCCCAGGGAGCCCTGGCAAGGCGCTGGGCTCAATGCTGAGGAGGAAGGCGAAAAACCCCCAGGGACCTGTGCCAATCTGCTCCAGGGAAAAACCTCCTTCCCGACCCCAGAACTGGCCATCGGCTGTGCCCTGAGCATGTGAGCCAGACTTGCCACCCAGCCCCCCGGGGCTGCCATGGCTCCAGGGGACACCAGCACGGCCCGATCCCTGCCCTCCCTCCCCTGGAGGCATCTCAGGGGCTTAAAAGTGGGACCTCCAGCCACGGGCACGTGAGAGTGCCATTGGGCTCCCATCCTCTCCAAAGTGCATGCAGCGTGCGTGTCATGGAGGAGACCTTTGAATGGCAGAGGAGTGATGTGGAGCTGCCTGGGCAGAAGGTGCAGAGCAAGAGGTGCCATTCTGATGGGAGATGAAGGCCAGCATGATCATGACCACAACTGCATTGGGGCACCATGTTGCCCTCGCTGCATTAAAAGCTGCCAAGTGGTGTCACGTCCCTTTATCCCACTCTTCTCGGGAAACAGGCGCCCCAGGGGCTCACGCTGCCTGCCTTCTCCATTGTGGTTTTCTTCAGTCCTCCAGACTAAGAAGTTCTTCTTCAGCCTTGGGGATGCTCTCTTTCTCATCCTGAGGTAATGGCTTCCTTAGGAAGTGTCTCTTCCTGACCTCTGCTTTCAGATCCTGGTGTCTGTCCTAGAAGAATCTTCCTCATCCTCACTCGTGTGTACCTTGGCTTTCCTTGGAGCCCTTTTCCTCCAGACTGGTGGTGTCAATCAAGGGACAGAAGTAATCTCCTTGGGAATGGAGCAGGTCCCAGATGTCCCACTTGGTCACTGTGAATTCCAGTGGCTCCTCAGAAACCTCCTCAAAGATCTTGCAGGTGATTTCCCAGATTTCCTCCTAGAATGCCCCACAGGTTTCCTCCAGGGCCTCCTGCAGAGCACTGCAAAGAAGTCAGAGAGTTCAGCAGTGGTGGAGATCTGTGCAAGAGAGGATAAACCCCGTGAAGACAAGGACATGAACAGTGTCATGCGTGTGTCGGTGCTCAGTGCTCCATACAGGAGGTCCTCAGCTGACATCTCAGCTGAAGTGTCACCGCATGCCTGTCTTGTTCTTGGCTGCTCGTGGCGTGTGAGTGCCGTTGGCCACTGACAGAGAGGGGACGTCTGGGCTGAGCCGCCTGCTCCTGCTGGTCTGACCTCCCTTGCCTGCAGCGAAGACTTGATGTTGCAATGTCGCATTTTTACTGCTGTGCAGTGGAGGTGCTTGGGGCTAGCAGCGCTGGGTTGCTTCCTAGTCTCCTGTTGGATTATTCTCCACGTTTCTTCTGTGTGAGAGCAGGGTGGTTTCTGTGGTGGCGTGATCTCAGGCCATGCTCTCTGTGGGTGACGCTGGAGTCCTGTTTCGCAGACAGTCCGTGGCAGGGCCGATTCCCCATTCACATGGGAGCGTTCAGAGATGGGGTATGTTGGTAGGCTGTCCCTCATATATATGGCAGTATGTTCCTCAGCACCGCAACAATTGCGTCCTGTTTTGATAACCCTCTCCTTGATACTCTCTTCGAGCGGACGCTGGAGGTGGTGTGTGCAGTGGTGAAGCACAGAGTGTTGTTTTATTCAGGGAACAGGTTATGAACTGGTTTGCTGAGGCATGGACATCACCTGCCTGACCTTGTGGAGGCCGGTGCATTACCCTTCGGAGGCTAGCAAGGTTTTGTGGATGCTCCTGGATTCAGTTACATTCTGTTGTGTATGAGCTCATTTCCCTTTCCTAGCAGAGAGGGGATTTTGGCTGTGACTCCTGCAGGCCTGTCATGCCAGCTCCGCATTGGTACCTCGGGATGCTGCTAGTGGTGTGTTGTGGTTTAGCCCGAGTCTCATGGGTCGGTCTGGCAGAGTAGCCCGGTGCCTTTCTGCAACCAGCTGAGTCTCAGGTGACTTTCTGAAACATCTCTGTGTGCTTGCTAGTGCTCAGGCTGTGGGCAGCCCGACAGCTTCGCCAGTAATGTCAGCTGGATTCCTGCCAAGAACCATCTTGCTTTTGCCTGGTTGACTCCAGGAGTGGAGGAGGGATGCCCTGTGCTCTGTGCTCTGCTCTAGGAAGTTGTGGGTGGCTCAGTCAGCTGAAGCTTCCAAAGGGCCCAGGGTGACCATCAGTGGGGAAAGTAGGAGGTGTGACATGGGCCTGAGGGGATGGCTGCAGATTGCCAACTTTAAGGTCCAGACAAAGCAAAGGCATCTCAGACAAATGACTGATACTCAGGGACAGGAGCCGTGACATCCCCCCAAAGTCCCTGGTAAAACCAGCCAGACCAGCTGGAAACCAATCCCACAGCACATCCGCATCTCTGGAGGGGTTTGGAGAAGACCCAGCCATCCTCTGGTGAGGCACATTCAGGAGCCACCCTTCAGCCATCCGTCCCACCGCCTGCCTGGGTGGTTGGGGGTCCCTGCCATGCTCCCCACGTGCGCAGCATCCTGAGGTCTTGGGCTTCGCTTGCCTGGAGCGTGGCCTTCTCCTGCCGGCACAGCATCCACATTCTGCTGCAGACGTGGAGTAGGCTGGTTGCCTTCCAGAAGAAAGCCCGGCCGCTGGGTGGGTGACAGTGTTTGTTTCAGCTTTCTCTTTGCTCTCCATGCAGCTCACGCCGTCTCATTGGTGTGTTCTGCTCACAGCAGCATCTCGTTTTGGTCTGCACTCGCTTAGGTGCGGTTTTACTTTCCCTTCCGTCTTGATGCTGAGGCTGTCCTGGATGTCCCACCCAGCTCATCCCTCATCACCTCCTCCTCTCTGACCCTTGCCTCCCGCCTCCCTTATTGCCAGCCTTTGTGTGGTATGTTGTTATATGTTTTACGCTAAATTATTCTCCTGTGTTGCTGATATATCAATGGCTTGAGGCTCTCTTTCTCTGACACAAAGCCATTTTCCCTTTCGTCCTGCGCATTTTGTTGAAGGGCCGTGCAGCAGTTACTGCGTGTGAGTTCTCTGCTGCGGTTTTCCCCTGCACTCCCAAATCTTCCTCTGCATTTGTGCACCTTCTTACCTTCTTTTTGTTTTTGCATTTGCTCTTGCATAGATGTTGGTGTGCTGCTTTCCTTGGATGCTCTTGCTGGAAGAGCCCCTGACCCTTCCCTGCTCCATTTAATGTTCCCCCTTTGCGAATGAGCGTGTTTGGTGATCCACAGGCAAGCCGGTGCGGTTTTGTCCTGTTAATAGTCTGTCCCACACCGGTACCCCTCTGGTTTGATAATGGCATGCGTCCACTTTGCGCCACATGACAAGGCGGGGGTCTCCGGTGCCTCTGTAGCCTGGGTTACTTACTGAACGTGCTGCAGGCTTTGAAGGCGCTCGTACCGTGCACCTGGGGCTTAGTGGAGGCCGTGCCACGCACAGCAGAAGGGGGGTCTGAAGGAGCGTGGGAAGGAATGTGTGCATTTTGGAGGGATACAGCGGGAAATGGAGGGATGCACCTGGATATTTCAAGTTAGTGCTTAAGTAAAGGGGAGAAATTGCAGGGCTTGGTGTTTGTCTCCTGGCACTTCTGCATTTTCTTCTCATAGGAAAGGCCCTAAGCAGAAAAGCCTACTTTGTGTTAAAATATCCTTTGGAAATGGTTTTACCTTCCTGCCCAGACCGAAACGCTTTGTAAAAAGTAAATGGCAAAACTATAAACTATAGAAGATCAATTCAAGTACAGGTATGAAGGGGTAAAATTAAATAAATGTTCTATTTTATTGCCAGTTGTGCTGTATGAATCTTTGCTGTTTTCAGTCAAGAAATATAACTGGAAAGTTTGTTCCTAATTTTTAGTCTCTACCAAATCAGAGCACACTATCAGTCAAAGCTAAAGAGACAAACACAATTTGAAGTGGACTGTTTGCCTGTCCCACTTAAACATAAAATACCCCTTGAGTCAGTAGCATAAAAAATTGGGTTTTGGTGCAAAATGACCTGGTATTGAAAACTCTTGCTCAAACAAATAATTGTTCCAAAGCTAATGAGATTTCTGCAAGAGTGAGTGTTACTGGAAAGGGGGAACTTGCAGGACCAGTCAGTAAGGTAGATTTATTTTTTCCATCACCTAGTAATAAAAGAAAAAATCCTGACTGAAATGTATTCATGGTTTAGTAATTGTATTTGGACTGCGATCTATGTGCTTAGAGATTTAATTTCCAAGGGCAGGGTTTTGGAAAGTTATTAAAATCTGAACATAAATGACACGAGGGATTTTGTAAATGTAAACTTTGAAAGGATGATTGCATTTGTAAACTTCAAAACTCCTGGCACGGTGACCTCAGCGCCATGTTCTCCCCCCGTCACTCGGGTGTCAGGGGCACGCGGGCTCAGCGTGATTTGCCCCTGTGCTCCCGTGTGCCCGTTGTGCTCGTGTGACTCAGCTCCCGCCTGCAGTGCCGCTCGCAGCTTTCCTTCCCCTCCCCGCAGCACCCGCGTCCCTGCCCGTGCTGCTTCTCACGGAGCTTTTCTACCCGATGCAGGTTGCGAACGACGCCTGGAGCCCGGGACGACGTGAGCAGGCGGTTTGTCATGCGAGGATGCGCCCTCGTCCTCACTGACCTGCCTGCTGTCCCCGTCCTTGCTGCCTGTCCCGGCTGGCACCATGGGAGGATGCTTCTCCAAGCCCAAACCAGGTGACAGCCCTCCGGCGCCATGCCCCCATCCCACTGTCCTCGTGGGGAGATGTAGGTCAGAGGCGGCGGATGCCGGACGGGGGGAATGTTAATTCTCGGCTCCCACAGGGAGGATTACCGGCCCGTTAATCCCCCCAAATTCCTTGGCACTCTCGCTCCTGGGCAGGGAGCTGTGTGGAGGGTGCAGCAGTGCCCTGGGGGCGGTGGGCGGGTGGGAGGAGAGCTCAGCCCACACCCTGCAACCCCTTCCAAACACCGACTGGCAGCCCTTTCCCCATCTCATCTTGTACCCCCACCGCCCTCCCTGCTCCTGCCTTCTCGCAGTGCGTGGGGGCAGAACTAGCCCCCTCGAGCCCCAGCATGGGTTTGTGTGACAGCCATCCCCGTATGGATGTGTGGCTCCAAGCGCCTTCCTTGATGCTGCAGCTTAGCCCTTACTTTTGTCCCTGCTGGAAGGGAGGGGACCAGGGAAGGAGCAGGACCACCCACACTGCTTAATTTCTTGGTGCTTTCTCAATCCCACCACCCAGGCCAGGTCCTGGGGGTGCTCCACTTTCTGGATTTTATTTTCTCAGTGAAGTTTGTCCACGTGTGCTGCCGCCGGTGGGAGAAGCAACTGTAGGCACCTGGGCATGGAGGACATTCCCCTTGCCCTGCACACTCGCACCATGGCTCGGCTGGGCAGGCTGGCAACCCACGCCTTTGTGGTTTGGCGAAGGTGGGTGTAGGTAGGAGAGGAAGGGGCCGCGGTGCCGGCTGCACGGGCACACTGGCTGGCCGAGGGAGGGCTGGTGTGGAAGTGTTACGGCTTGAGCACTCGCCTGCAGCGTGGACGTGAGCGGGCACAGCGTGGTCGCCGCGGCTCGTCATACCCGGCAGCACCAGCACCAACCTGGTGCCAGTCCCTAGGGACTGACGTTGGTGCCTCGGGGCTGGTGTGGTTGGCGTTGCCAAAGCTGCCTTTAAGGAGAGGTCGTGCCCTGCAGCTTGTTTTGGCCACCAAAGAGGGGGCTGAAGGATGACCCTGTCCTTCTTACCTGCTCATGCCCAAGGTCAAGGGGAAGGAGGCAGTCGTGCTGATCTATCGGGTCAGTCAGCATCCATGTGTAGCCTTTGTGGGTGGAGAAATGTCTTTTGGGGAACTTTTATTGGCAATTTGTCTTCATAGAATCACAGAATGGTTTGACTTGGAAGGGACCTTTCAAGCCCATCCAGTCCAACCCCCCTGCCAGGAGCAGGGACATCTCCAACCAGATCAGGTTGCTCAGAGCCCCGGCCAACCTGGCCTGGAATGTTTCCAGGGATGAGGCATCCACTGCGTCTCCGGGCAACCTGGGCCAGTGCTTCACCACCCTCACTGTAAAAAATTTCTTCCCTATGTCCAGTCTGAATCTGCTTCCCTGAATCTACCTCCCCTGAATCTACCCTCATTACCTCAGGCAGCAGGGATTTCAGGTTGGACTCAAAAGGTCAGAAGTTGAGAAAAGTAGTGCCTGGGACCCACCAAACATCCACTGGCTGAGGTCCTCCGCCTTTGCTTTGCAAGGCACAATGAGAAAATAAAGTGGTTTTCTGCCCTTGACCAGCACTGTGAATTTTTTTACGGGTCCCTGCAGTGCCAAGGTAACATGGCATTGGACACTGTGCTCAAATGTCTGTCTTCACCTTCGCTGTTGAACTGTAAGTTTTCTTTTGTGGAAAACTCAACCCTTGAAATGTTTAAGGAGTGAGAACACATCCAGGAATAGATGTTAACTGAACTTGGAACAAACTCTGCTGGCAGTTCTACTTCATTTTGTGTACCATCAGCAGAAAATGTGTTTCATCTTGGACTGGTGCAGGAAGAAAAGCGCTCTGTAGGCATGTTTCCCGAACTGCAGATATTCATGTGCAGCTCTATTTGCATAGCAGAGCCAAGTGACTGAGAGTGCTGTCCTGTAGCACGTACTCTGGTTTTGACCAGCAGTCATCAATGGCTTTCGACAAGCCCCTCCCCAGCCCCTTCATCGCAGTGGCCGTGAACCCTGCGAACGCGGCGAGGTGAGCAGGTGCATTTGCAGAGGCTGACTGTTCTGGCGAAGAAGGTTCACAGCCTTTTTATGACATTTATCATTCTGCTTTCTGGTGAGAACTGTGCATCATCAGGGCTGCACAGTGGACTTTCCTGTTTCTAAAAATCTGCCCATGTCCTGTATGGATGAGAAGCAAACTGTACAGGGACAGAACAGAGCTGCTTTCTCCATCAGTGCTGTTTTGCTATGAAGGGAATATTTCAGATGCAGCCTGGAGTCAACCGAGTTTATTTAGGCACTGCTGAAAGATGTACCAGAGGTTTGTGCCTGCTCTGTCTTCTTATATCTGACAGAGACCCCCCGTGCTCCTGAGCACCCTCAGCATTTCTCCAGGTAACCTGGATGTGGCACCCACGCTGCTGTGATGGGCAGATAGTCAGGGAGGAGCGCTGGGGAGCGGGTCCTGCAGCGGTAATGACTGTGCTGGCTGCGCGGGAGGCCAGCCCCGCAGTCTGGCTGCTGCCGCAGTGCCCGACCCTGATATTTAAGTGCTTAATTAAGAGCTTACGTTCAAGCGGTGAAGTAATCTTCTGTTATCTCTAGTGCTGCAGTCCCGTGACGCCGGATCCTCTTCTGAAGGCCCTTTTTTTAATCACTGCATAATTTTTTTTTTCCTCCGTTTTTTCTCTGGGTGCGTGATGCACATGCGCTGAGCTGCCAGCTGGCAACCTGCGTGGGATCCTGGCCCCTGCTCCAGGAGAGGCAGCCGGGTCAGGATGATGGGAGAAGGGAACTGTAGTGTGCTGGCGACGGCTTGGTGTGAGCTGCAGCAGTGCCGTTTCTGCACCAGGTGTGGGAGAGCGGCTTGCAAAACCTGTGAAGCTGTGATTATTTTTCTTCTTCAGCGCTGGATGGTGAGGCAGGGCAGCAGCTCCAGCACAGCAGGGTCAGCTTTGCCCTCGCGCAGAGAATGCCTTTGGCTCTGAGCAGGGAATGTCTCCCCTTCACAGGGATGCTGCAGGCTGTGTGTTCTCAGCGTGGCCCTGAGGGTGCCCCCAGGCACTCCGGGTGCTCATCTGACCCAAGTGTAGTTTGGAAAACAAAGGCAAGCCCTGCCTCCTGTTTTTTGGGAGTGTGGCGTTTGCTGAACAGGTCATCCAGCGAGGGAAGGTAGAGCTGGGCATGTTTGGCATGATGGTTTTGTTGTTAGCTCTGTCGTTTTTGATAGAAATGGTTTGGAGTCTCTTTGAGACCACCTGAAGTCACTGAGGTTTGCAGTTCAGAGGCAGTGCTGCTCCCTCCATCACCACTACCCGTGATACCTTTCTGGTTTCCACTGCTCTCGGAGCTGTCGACCCCGTACAGCCGATACAAGGCTGTTCCCTGTGCTCGCGTGCCCTGTGCCCCCAGGCCCTAAGCAGCAAACCTCGAGGCATCGCAGAGTTTCGTGGCTGGGGGGGCAGACACACAGCTCTCCCCTCTGCTGGCCCCGCTCCTCCATCTCCTTGGGCCGGGCATCGTCACCTTACCAGAGCCCCCAGATTCAAGCCAACTCCTGGCTCATACCAATTCTCTCTTCCCCTGCACCACAGTATTGACTTCCTATTTTCTTTGTTTCTCCCATTTTAAGTATGATTCTTTAAACGCCTCATACTCCTGGTTTAAATTTAGCCTGTAGAAGGGCACTGAGCCATACTGGGAACCTGTGGTAAAGAAGTCTCGGGTCATTTAATTGCCCTAATTTTTAAAAATAATGATCATGGCCCTGCGCTACAGCCCAGCCACCCCCCTGCGCCTGCCAGCACCCTGCCCGGGGGTCGATGCCAGCATTTCCGGCTTCATGTCTCCCGTCTGCCTAAAACAGGGGAGGCTTTGGTGTGCCCTACAAGGCTGTGAGTAGTGATGGAGGAGGAATGGATTTATGGGAGATGCAATGTGGTGTTAATGACTGACTGGCAGGTGTTAATGACCTGAGGCACAAAGGCATCGCGGCCACAGTGTGGAAAAAAAACCCAAAAACCATGAGCCAACCATGATAAATGGAGTTAGGATGCAGCTCCTGGGTGTGTGCATAGGAGTCCTGGCAGTGCTCAGACCTAAAGGCTGACAATCTGGGAGGAAATAAATAAAATTGGATCAGAATCTATCATCTTGACAAGAGTCCCTGTTTTAAGCAATTCTATGATTTTGGGTAGCTGACTCAGGATTTTTGACTGCTAAGAGCTGGCAGTGCTGAGGTGTACGTGGATGCTGCTAATGCTCAATGTTTCATCTGCTTTTTTTGTGTATTCTTATAAAATACTTCCAGCCCTGGCCTCTTGGTCCTTCACATCCATGTGAATATATATAGAGAGACAAAAAAATACATATGTATTAAAAATGTAGATGAACACACAAACCCACATGTATGTGTAAGTGATGCTGGTGGCACAGGGCAAGCAGGCACATACCTATAGCTGTACCTATAGCTGTACCTATCCAATCATCTCTAGATGCATACATATGTACGTGCTTGGAGAGCAGCGGTTGCTCCCTGGGAGCCACAGCTGCCACCCTTCTTCCCACCAGCCATGGCCCAGGCAGTGCTGCTGTGGGACAGTGGTGGCCTTGACTGGTCCCCAAGGGTTGGCCACCACACAGATTTGTAGGCGCATGCCTAAAACTTTCCAAACAGTTTGCTTTGATGTCAGGAACCTCTCCTAGCAGTTACAGAAAATGACTGTGGAAGGGTTGGAGCGCACTGGACGCAGCACACTGTGCCGATCGGATTTCAGAATTAAACTTGGGTTTATAAATATTTCATTTAAATGTCATTTTCCCTGATGGCAATTGAAGCAGTTTGCTGGATCAGCAAAGGTGCCACTGAGCCCCAGATTCCTGGAGGGATCATACCTCAGGAATGCAGGTTTCTGGCCAGAGGAACACACCCGCGGGGCCTGGGGGGATGAGGAGGAGAAGGGGGGATAAAGGTTCGGGAAGAGGCGAGTGGGAGTTGCTCACCATGGAGAAAATTGGTGAAGTGTGGGCCTAAATTGGGAGGAAGACTTGATGTCTCCTTTTCTTTTCCTCTGGACATTTGTGCAGCAGTGTCGGTGAGTGCCGAGTGGGGACAGCTGGGAACGCTGTCCCGTACTGCTGCCAGAGAGAGACCTGCTGCTTTTTGCGTAGGTTTTTCTGACTGAAGAGCTCAGAGCTAAATTTCCATCTTCAGCCCCGCGGGGTGATACACCTGTGGATCCGCACGCACCCCGGGTGCTCATCTGACCCAAGTGTAGTTTGGAAAACAAAGCTCTGGGGTATCGGGCCAGATCAGACATGTGATTTGTGCCCTGCCAGGTGAATTCACAAGCATCAACATCACCATTAGGGCTCGGAGCCGCCGGCTTCTCCCATGCCAGCCTGGTCTCATCCCACGCTGTGATCGTGGTCAGCAGTGGCAGCAGCGTGATGCCTGGCTCCAGGGTCTGGCTGCAAGGACACATGGCCGCATTTGTGCCAGATCATGTCTGGTCGACTGCGTAATCACATGAAATTATCCTCATGAAGGTGTTTCACAGGGACTGGCAATGGGTGTTTGTTATATTTCCTAACTCTGTCCTGGAAAATCCATGCTGCTTTTCCAAATGCCATAGGAAAATGGTGCATATGGAAGGTGGCCTCTTTGGTGAGTACCTGCGGGGAGCTGGGCTGCTCCCGTGGAGCTCGAGGAACACATTTATTCGTAGCAACTTCATTTTTTTTAATACGTGGTACTGGGCCTGTTAGTTTGCAGTAACTCCTTCAGCTGGCGGCTGCAATAATACAACAGAAGTTTGTGTTTTCTCCTGGTTCAGCATGGATACACAGAAAATTGCTGTCTGTCAGAGCCCCTGGTGAATCCTGCTTGGTGAGTGTAAGGATTTGGGACTCGGGTGAAAGCCACTCCATCCCCTGCCCTGCTGAGCGGGACAGAGAGCGGAAACTCGCAGGCCTCCAGTGCCTGGACGGCCACGGCCGCTTGCTTTTCCCCCTTCCAAAATGAACGACCGTCCCCTCGACCTTTTTGTCCATCCTCCTCTCAATGGGCTTGCACGGGGAAGACCCAGTGCCCTTCTTGTGCTGCAGGTCTTGTCCCGCTCTTATGGGCCATGTTGTTCCCCTCTTTCCTTAACTCGTTTACATCATGAGCTTTAATTTTTATCTTCTGCACAGCTGTCCTGGTTTCAGCAGGGATGGAGTTAATTTTCCTCTCAGTAGCTGGTGTGTTTGGGATTTTGCAAATGAAGGATGTTCATAAACACCCTGATGATACGAGTTGTTGCTAAAGAGACCAAGGACACCGTCCTGCTTTCCAAGTCTCGCTAATTTGCAGATGCAGGAAGCTGGGAGAAAGACAGACAGAATAATTGACCCAAACTGGCCAAAGAGAGTGTTCCATGCCATAAACGGCATGCTCAGTATAGAAGTGGGGGTTGGCCAGGGCTGGTATCCCCCTTCCTGGCATCCGTCTCCCTCGTTTGCTGCCATCGTTCCCTCTCCCTTGCTGGCTCCCTTTTGCTTCTTTTCTTGCTGCTCGGTTTTGTTTCCGTGATCGCTGCTCAGGACGGGCTGTGTTGGTCATTGGGACATTGGGTGGTGAGAAATTGTACGTTGTTCATTTTGTATATTTTGTATATATTAATATCCTTATATTCTGTCATTACCGTAGTTTTCCTTTGCTTATTTTAGTAAACTGTCTTCATCTCAACCCACGAGTTCTCCTTTCTTCCCAATTTCTCTCCCCCATCCCGCCGGGGAGGGGGAGGTTGAGTGAGAAACTGTGTGGTGACCAGGGCTAAAGCACCACAACAGCTTTTCCTGTTCCATTTATAAGACTGGGAAAGTGTAGCCATCTCCTATTTGCTTGAGACACTTCTTTAGTTGCTGGCATTTGCCCCCCAGCTCACTCTAGAGCTCCCTTGAGGTTTATTATAAACATTAATGGCTTTCATTTTATGAAGTCCCCAGGAGTGATGTTTCTCACTTTATGATGTCAGAGCTCATCACTGGCTTCTGCTGATGCTCGTATCTCAGCCTGCTTCCCTGGGCGCGGGGCAGTGGATGGGGGGCGCAGCTGGGTGTGTGCCCTTCATGGAGCTCGGATGAACATCTGCACATCTTCACCTGGGCGGCCGAGGAGAGCCCCTGCGCTCCCACTCCATCCCTGCATGGGCAGGGCAGGACTGGCAGCACATCCCGATGGAGGCAGCGGGAGGCCGGGGTGGGATTGGAGGGACAGCTGTGCCGTGCCAGGGGCTGCCTTGTTCCATCACTGCCCCGGGGCAGCACCCAGGGTGGCGGTGGGGCTGAGGGGACCCTCTGGCTCTGCTGTCCCCTCTGATGGCGGGGGGGATGTGTTGGGCTGGCAGAAGCAGCTCTCACTTGTCCCTCGGTCTGATCCCCTGGTCCCCAGGCCAGGGATGCTTTTGTTGTCAAAGCCCCTCAATGGTGTACAGCTCAGTAAAACAAACAGCCCCTACTCTTCTCCCTTAACACTGAAGATTCACTCTGTGCTGAAAAACTCACCCAGAAATAATTTTGGGTATTTCTTGTTCCTTATTAATTGGTCTCCATCTAATGAAGCAGCTTTATACACCATGCAGTGTTGGCTTTCTCTTTTGGTTAATGTCACCTACAAACAATTAAAGGGTTTTTAGAAGTCTGTCTGAGCCCTGGAGGCCTTGGCATGCCTCGCATTGAGCTGCCTGAAGCTGTTTTCCACTAAAGAGGAGAGGAGATTTGTGACTGAGGGGTTGTTTTGCACCGATGACTAGTGTCTGCTTGCAGGAATATGTACTGCATGCTTGCAAAGGTGGAGGAAGAACAGTGGAATAACGGGTTTGATATGAAATGTTTTATCTTCCCAAGCAAGCCAACCAAAAATGTCTGTTCTGATGTCTGTCAGCCCTTTCAAAATCCATGGAAGAAGGGAGAGGCAAAATGCCAGGAAAACCTCTGGCTTCATTTTAATGGAGATTTCTGTTTGTTCCTGCAGTTGAAGTGAAAATTGAAGTTGTCATACCCGAGAAGGAGAGAAGCAAGGAAGAGATGTCACCCAATGGGAAAGCCAGCCCCCTGATCTACAAAGTCAACGGGACTGCCCGGCATTATCATCTTGAGGAGCATCCCATCGCCAGCAATCCCTACCACAACCCAAAGGATGTGGTGGAAGCGTCTGTGTGCCATGTGAAGGACCTGGAGAACGGACAGTGAGTGCCTAAAATGTTTGCAGGTAGAACTTGAGAGACCTTATAATCCAAAGAGAACTCCCTATCTTGTTCTTTAGTGTTTCTGGAGATGATAATTTTTTGTTGTTGTTCATCTTAAAACCATCTTAAAAAAATGACATCATGGACAAGTGCCAACTGTTTTTTAACAGAACATCTGTGGTTCCCTGCATGATCTACCCTGAGACTCGTCTTAGAAAGATGTGATGTTCTGTAGCAGAATTTCTCAACAGGCTCTGCTCAGCTTGTGTTAGATAACCCTAACAAATTTTGTAAATTCATATGCGCATGGCTGGAGATGATGGGGCAGATTGCATGCTCCATCACTTCTGCAGTGCCCTCCTCTTCTAGTTGAGCTCATCTCTTTCAATTTGCTCTCTCACCAAGGGTGCAATTTTCCAGGTTTTTTTTGCTAATGGTGACACATCTCAGTTGTGTACAGTTTCTCTGCCCTGATTTAAGAGTTTTCTGAAGTCTAAAAAGTGCCTGTCCTGGTCACTGAGCTTTATAGGCCGGTGTTTCTTTTCTGCAGCATGTTTGGTTAGTCTGATGGCCATCATCTCAGCGGGCTCTCTCCTTGTTTGAAAGAAAACGTAGTTCCAAATAGCTTTCATTCCAGTGAGGCAGTGAGGTCAGGTGTGTGAGACACGGCAAGAGTCTGGCAGCTATTTGCTTTAAATTGAACTTTTGCTTGTGATAATATTCTAGAGTAATCTATGCACTACAGGCTACTTTGTGCTTAACTTAAGGGCTTCCTGGACTGTAAAGTCTTCTCGTTAGGTAAGTTCATCTAGGAATAAATTGGATTTTTTTCATTGTGATGCGAATTTACCTATTAGACCATTCTACAAAGGGACACACCAGACTTTGTTGGATTAAATCTTCATGTGATGAGGTGTGGCTGGTTCTGCAAGCCCTGCTGCAGCTCCGAGAAGCTGGAGGGCCACTGGGATCTGGAGGCAAGTGGCCTCCCCCTGTAGGAGGTGGGGCTGAGGAGTCAGTAGCAATGCACTGGACTGGAAGGCAAGCAGAGTGGCTGCAGGGCTGCTTCTGGGAGGTGATGGGCAACCCACTGCCTCTTTCTCAAGGCTGGGGAGGAGAGGACCTGGGGCAGAGCACAGGCAGTGAGTGGAATTGCCTTGAAACTGGAGCAGAGCAAAAAGGGGAGGCTGTCGTGGGAAATACTGGTTGCACAGAGAGGGTCCTGTTGCAGAGTCAAGATGTAACCAAATGGCTGGACACCGAGCGTTCACCTAGGCAGCTCCTGCTGACTTGGCGTTTGGGGTGCTCGTAAGAGTGTGCTCTGCTTTAGTGCCCCGGTGCAAGAGGGACGTCGGAAAATTAGGGCTGCAATAGATCCATTGACTGGAAAGCATGCAGTGTAGGAGGTGAAAGGATGGTGAGAGCTCTGCCGGTCGCAGGGAAGGTGAGCAGGGAGCTGGTTGCAGTCCTTGAGAACGTGCCTGGCCACAGGCGGCTGTAGGAGGGAGCTGCTCGGCTAAAGGCAGGAGAAAACCGGCATTGGTCTGGAAACGGAGCTCACACATCAGCCGTGTGTGTGTTCAGCTACTGAAACATGCTACCAAATACGGCAGCGGACTTGCCATCACTACACGTTTTATGTTGAGAACAGCTTTTTCCCTGTCAGACTGAGTCTAGCTCAAAAGAGACGTGCTGCGAGAAGCTCCCGCGGCTTGTGTAAGGAACGGGCCGGACCAAAGGAGCCCCTGCTCACTCTGATGCCCAGAGGGATCTTCTGGGCTGCTTCTCTGAAGGAGTGTGCTGGTCAGGGGCGTGCACGGGCACGGCACTGGCACAAGGGTTCAGGCACCTCTATGTTGTGTTAGTGCAATCTGCAAGCACAAGGTCCTCTTTCTGCCCACCCTTTCTATCTCGGAATCACAGAATGGTTTGGGTTGGAAGGGAGCTGTAACGGCCACCCAGTCCAACCCCCTGCCAGGAGCAGGAACATCTCCAACCAGACCAGGTTGCTCAGAGCCCCGTCCAACCTGGCCTGGAATGTTTCCAGGGATGGGGCATCTACCACCTCTCTGGACAACCTCTGCCAGTGTTCCACCACTCTCATCTTACTGGAACCAAGATGATTTCAGCAGAACCAGTAAAAGACACTGGAGGATAAACTCTGGCACTGCTGTGGGAATTAGACAGCCTGACTGGGGAAGGTCAATGAGCTGCAGACAGAAAATAGCCCCCAGCGCTCCCTCAGCTCCTGAGCAAAGGTCCTTTGCAGGCCAGAGCTGAGTTGTCGCTGGTGCTTTCCAAGTGGGGAGTGGAGTGGAGCAACAGGACAAATTCCCAACGGAGTAAATAGCTCAGCGGGGAGCAGTGCAGTGTAAATCATCCCTTTGCTCGCTCTGGAGTGTCCGTGGGGTCGGGAGCCTGGCAGGTGGCTGTGTGCTGCCTTGAAGACACCAGGTCTTGTTTTTGACTCTCTCAGATCACACAGTTCCTTGGGTAACTCGTAAACCCTTAGACTTATCTTATCTTATCTTCCCATAGAGTTATGGTTGTCATTTAACCGCAGGTTTTATCTGAGGTAGTGCACAGCTGAGGAATGCGGCAGGACTCGTACTGCGCTGACCGAGGGACCTCCAAGGGCCAAGTGTCCTACACAGGGAGGGAGCAGAGCTGTGTCGCTCGGGAGTGGGGCTGCAATCTACGGGCATTAAACGGCTCCCAAGGGCAGGCACGATGAGATCTACTGCTGTTTTCACCCGAGATGGCAAGGAAATTGAGCATTTGGCGTTACTCTAGTGGGACAGTTGATGCAGGTGGAGCAGGCACCTGCATGAAGTCTTGTCCAAGGTGTTACCGAGGCGCCAGTGGGCTGAGCTCTGGTCTCATCTCCATGGCAGTGAAGCAGAGAGCTGGACAAGCGTCTCTGTAGCCTTGGTGCAAGTGATGGGACAGCGCTTGGGATGTTGGGAGGTTACCCAAAGAGGCATGAGCATGCAAAGTGAGCCCCGTTCTTCTGAGACCCTGGGACCTATCACGCATGAATGGCATTCAGGGATCACACACGACCAGTAGCTTTCTTGAGCTCATGGGGTTTGCTGGGTGCACAGCAGTGTAGTCGGTACACCAAATGCAAGGTGCCAGGCTTGCTGTAGAGATGGTCCACTTTGTGCAATGGGAACAACCAGGATAAACAGATAAACATCGAGTTGTGTGGGGACAGGCTTTCCAGCTGGAAGAGGGAAAGTTTCCAGGGAACAGCAGCTCTGCATTCTGCACCTGGTTCCCTGGAAACCAGGTGGGCAAGCAGGGCAGGCGAGCAGGTCGCTGGGAGAGCTTTACTCTGCCAAAGCTGCTCAGGGAAACAGCGAGGAGGTCACGTGTAGGTGTCTGATGTCCTGAGGGGTTTATCAGGAAAAGGTGACCCACGTTGTTGACCCTGGGATGTGGCCAGGACCAAAGCACTACCCTCTGAGGTGCAGGGAGTCCAACCCCAAGGGCTGAGTACGCACAGGGTCTGAACCACCCCTCCTGGTTTTCAGGTCTCAGAAATGCTGTATTTGCATTCACAAGCATGGCAGGGGCCTGCTGAGCCGCTGGGGCCAGGAGGGGAGGTGATGTCACAGTAAAACCAGTTTGTTTTCTTGCTCCCACTACATGCTGAAAAGCTTTATTGTGTCCCCCTGGCCTTGGCTGGAGACCACCAGCTGCTTCTGAGCAGCTGGGCCACCTCTTGGCATGGTGATGGCTGAAGAAGCTGCCACTCAATGGCCCAGCTTGGATGTGCCCCAGGCTGGGAGCAGCAAGGCCGCCTCTAAAGCCGGCTCAGGGACAGGAGTGACCCACACCTGTAAGTCACCTGGAGCTGGTGCTGAGCAGCTTGAAGGAGCAGGGGAGCCTGGCGTGACCAGGGCTGGGGTGCAGGGCGAGGGCTTGGCATCCCCTGCCAGGATGATGCTCTGCCATGTGTTTTCTGTGCTCCTTTCATCTCCAGGATGCGCGAAGTGGACCTGGGCTGCGGGAAGGCTCTGCTTATCAAGGAGAGTGGCGAGTTCCACGCCGTGGGACACAAGTGTCCCCACTACGGGGCACCGCTGGTCAAAGGTCAGTCTGCACCATGTCCTCAGAGAGGACCAAAGGGCATCATAGCATTGACAAAAGACAGCCCAGTGTTCACCCAGCTGTGCTGACGGGCATGTGGCAGTGCCACACCACGCGCTCAGCATCATCGTGGCATCTTCTTGCTGGGGGAAGGCAAGGGCAGGAAGCTGGGGTGCTCAAAAATTCTTGGGGTCACTTTGCCACAGCTCTGGTTTGCTGGTGACCCGAGGTTGCCACTGCTGGTCACAGGGCTGGGGCTTCTTTGGGTGACTTGGGCAAAATGACACAGGCACCATTAAATTCAACATCTGCTTCTTCCTTCAGTTGGAGCTGAACTTGTCTTGGATGGTACGAAACACCTGCAGCTTGCTGTCCCCACGCAAAGCCTGTTTTATGTGGGACTTTTCATAGTGTGCTGTTCATCAGTTCCCAGCCACTGAGGAATTAAAAAAATGTCTTAAAGGGAAAAGTAAATCACCTTACGATTTTTCAGGCCACCCAGTCTTAAAAAAACCCACAGAACCACAGCTCTCTGTACATCAAAATCCTCTTGGTGGCGGAAGGAGGAAGCTCTTTGGGTTGATGGGATCCTTTCAGTAGCAAAAAGAAATGCTGCTGATTGAAGTGGGACGAGGTGCAGTGGTTTCCTATCTTAGCACTTTAAAAAGAGGCATCCTGGCATTTTCTCAGCTCGAGCTTCAGGCAAGTCCCTACACAGGGACAGGGATCCTGCTCCCACGTCCCCGTGTGTGGTGGGTGACGAGGTGCGGCACTGCAAGCTCAGGACCAGTCCAGAATGGACAAATTGTCACCGTTCGCTCTGCCCCGGCGTTGTGAGCCGGCTCTTTCAGGCAGGGAAAGCCAAAGTCCAAGGGTTGCCTCAGAGCAAACACTTGCAAGGAGTGATCTCGTGGCTTTGGGCATGCCCTGCGCCTTCCTGGCGGTGTGCAGGCTCATTGCTGTCTCAGGATCTGTTGTGAAACACCCTTGCTCTGAACAGGTGATGTTCTCCCTGATGTGCTGCTTGCTCCAGGTGCTGCTGGGGCTTGTGCGGGTGCCTGCAAGACCCTGGAGCCTGCGGCCCCCGGCCCTGCCAGAGAGTGAGATCCCATTCCAGGCAGAGCCGACAGCTCTGGAGCTGGGCTTAAAGACGCTGGAAGGGCACTGCCAGCGAGGGTGTTTTAGATGGGATCCCCCGTACAACTCCCAGTTGGCAACTGTGTGCATCATCCACCCAAACCCATAGGACCAGCTGGACTGGTCCTATGCACACATTAAGAGAACTCCACATCACGTAGCCCAGATGGCGTTGACCATCCAGGTCCATGGTAGCTGCCATGTAGGCTGCCAACAGCTGTAGGAGAGGTGACACCTCTGTGTAAAGGAGTGTCACGGGGACACACTCTCAGAGTCTGAACTTTGAAGCTGCTCTGCGTGGAGTGGCACCACTCCTGCCACTGCAGGAGGCCCTGGGCAGTAACCTTTAGCCTTCAGGAGGTGAGCCTCGCCCAGCAGCAGCATTCATGTTGTGAAGAAGTCAAGGAGACCACCATTATCGGGACAGCAGGAGGGAGACCTGACCTCCGCCATCCCTGCCCGGCCAGGTCACGGCAGCTCCATCTCAGCGGGCTGCAGGCAGGGAGGATGGGAGACAGCTTCAGGACAGCACCAACTCTGCTCTGCTGTGTTTCCTGCAGGGGTTTTGTCCAAAGGAAGAGTCCGCTGTCCTTGGCATGGAGCTTGCTTCAGCATCAGCACTGGTGACATAGAGGACTTTCCCGGCTTGGACAGCTTACCCAGGTTCCAGGTGAGACCTTCGTTCCTGCAGCAGCAGAGGAAATCACAGAATGGTTTGGGTTGGGAAGGGACCTTTAACAGCCATCCAGTCCAAGCCCCTGCAAGGAGCAGGGACATCTCCAAGCAGATCGCATTGCTTACAGCCCCATCCAACTTTACTTTGACCGCTTCCAATGATGGGGCATCCACCGCCTCTCTGGGCAACCTGGGCCAGCGCTCCACCACCCTGATAGTAAAAAATTTCTTCCTTATATCCAATCTAAATCTACTCTCTTTTAGTTTAGAACCATTACCCCTTGTCCTGTCACAACCGGCCCTGCTGAAGAGTCTCTCCCCACCTTTCCTGCAGCCCCCTTTGGGCACTGGGAGCCGCTCTCAGGTCTCCCCAGAGCCTCCTCTTCTCCAGGCTGAACAGCCCCAGCTCTCCCAGCCTGGCCTCACAGCAGAGCTGCTCCAGCCCTCTCAGCATCTGCGTGGCCTCCTCTGGGCCCTCTCCAACAGCTCCACGGCCTTCTGCTGTTGGGGGCTCCAGAGCTGGACGCAGTGCTGCAGAGGGGTCTCACCAGAGCAGAGCAGAGGGGCAGAATCCCCTCCCTCGCCCTGCTGCCCACGCTGCTGGGGATGCAGCACAGGATGCCGTTGGTTTCTGGGCTGTGAGCGCACATTGCCGGCTCATGTTTTGCTTCTCACCCACCAGCACTCCCCAGTCCCTCTCCTCAGGGCTGCTCTCCATCCATTCTCCATCCAGCCTGGATTTGTGCCTGAGTTTGCCCTGACCCACGTGCAGGACCTTGCCCTTGGCCTTGTTGAACTTCATGAGGTTGGCACGGGCCCACCTCTCCAGCCTGTCAAGGTCCCTCTGGATGGCATCCCTCCCTTCCAGCATGTCGATGGCACCACACAGCTTGGTATCATCTGCAAAATGGCTGTTTGCATTGGGATAAGCGTGCGTGGAGCAAACATTTTCCAAGCACATGCTGGCATGGCCAGTGGAGAGCAGCACCTCACCCAGCCCTCCTCCCTCCCTGCAGCTCCCCTTGCACGCGCCTGCGGGCATCAGACACCTCCTGGGAACCAGAGGCTGCAGGTGCACGGTTTGGGAAGTCTCTTGTGCAGGAGTGGGGTGGGATTGAGAAACCAGCCCTGAGCCTGAGATAGAAATCAGGTTTTACACCGAGCACCGGGGCAGAGTTGATACGAGACAGGAAACATCCCACAGCCCCAGGCTGGGACAAATCCTGCCACAGCATGAGCCCCGCTCACAGGAGACCTGGTGAGATCACTGGTCCATTCATTAGCTGTTGCACAGAGGGAGTAATCGCTCTCCTCACACCAGAGGCACTCACTGTCCTGCAAACCACTGCTATTCTGTCACCCCCAGGTGAAGATCGAGAAGGAGAAGGTGTACATCCGAGCAAGCAAGCAGGTGAGAGGCCACTGGCATCCCAAAATCAAGGCCCACGCTTTTGGTTTTTGCTCTGTGTGCATGGGGGTGAGGGGGAAATGGTTCTCTGTGGGCCCTCTGGCAGGGGAAGCAATCCTGAACAGAAGGATCCATGAGCAGCCAACACAGGCAAACCAAAAGTCTGCCTAGCCTATTCCAGCCCAAGCAACAGCCTGACATTCGTACGGAGGCACGAGTGGAGCAAAGCAGAGGTGGTGTGACTCCTTCCCATCCTGTCTGTGCTCCCCCAGCCTCCCTGCAGCTGCTGGCCACCTGAGCTGGGATGTCCATGGATTCAGGAGGTCTCACTGGGTGTTTGTTCTGAACTTGTCCTATGTTTCCTCGAGCTCAGAGCAACTTTTAATTTAGTTGGTCCATGGAAACAAGCCTCTTCCACCAGCCTTTTGGCCTTGTCTGCTGGGGCTGAATGTGGCAGTGCGATGACAGAAGTGATCTGTGCTCCCTCTTGAGCCCAGACATCAGCTACTTTTGCTGGAGAGGAACCTGGTGTGCGGGCAGAGAGAGCTCTCACCCCCAGACGGGGTGCAGAATGAAGCCCATTCAAGCCACTGCCATCTTTCTTTCCATGAAAAGCCTTCATCTGATGCACGTTTGCACGTATGCGTGTGTGAATCCAGCGGCTCAGAACCAGCCAGACCTTACAGCACTTGTGTTAGATCTAGAGAAGTCACCTGAATGGCAGCATTCTACTCCAGCTCATTTGGGTGGGATGTGATGAAGATGGTTGACCCTGTTCCCTCTACCAGAAACAGATTTTGGCCTCTGATGGCTGGTGACAAGGGGTCTGTGCAGCAGGGCCACAGTGGCATAGGTCCTTGGGTGTGCTCTGGAGTGTTGGACAGGCCCATCTCCTTCTTTGGATACAGAATCACAGAATGGTTTGGGTTGGAAGGGTCCTTTAAAGCCCATCCAGTGCAACCCCCCTGCAAGGAGCAGGGACATCTCCAACCAGATCAGGTTGCTCCGAGCCCCGTCCAACCTGGCCTTGAATGTTTCCAGGGATGGGGCATCCACCACCTCTCTGGGCAACCTGTGGTATACAAGCTCTACTCATGTACAGGATAAAGTTCCTGATAGGACTTCTGCATTTCCATCTCACCTGTTGGTTGCAGAATTGCACAATGACACATGTGGGCTGCTTTTTCTACTTTTTTTTTTCCCCCTAGCTCTGTGTACCTGGATGAGTTTGCAGAAGATAATGGTTTTCTTTTTATTTTGTACCTTGTGAGGGGGTAGTGCTCTGGATGGGTTTGGAGTCCTCGGTGGGTACAAGGAGGCAGTTATTTCCTTCCTATCCATGCTGTTTTGTGACAATAGTGTAGTTCTCCCCATTCCTGCCTGGCTACCCAGGTTAAAGCTGAGAAAAGATAATGACTTTTCTTCTTGTTGTTGGTGGCATAGGCTCTTCAGACACAGAGGAGGACAAAGATGATGGCAAAATGCATTTCCTTGAGCAACTATAACCTGAGTAGTACCAACGTGCTGATCATCGGTGCAGGTACCAGGTGGCATGTGCTGGGACACCACGTGTATCCCCTCCCGGGCGGGGGTGTGGAGAGCAGGCTGTCTGTGTGCCATGCACCTTCTGTCACCCCTTCTGCATCCCTCCCTGTGCAAAGGGTCAGACCAGACCAGACTTGAGCCTTTTTGTCCTACACGCTAATGGCCCAAAGGTGCCCTGTGCCTCTGGTCTGTGGAGAAATTCTTCCATCTTCCCAGAAAATATCACATCTCTGCATGAAATAGTAAAACCACCAAGCTACCTTTTCTTATCTCTTGTCCCAGCTCCATTTGTGTAATGCAAATTTTGTAGAAAGCCTGATGGAGTGAATCCCATCTACTGACTTTGCCTGTTTCTGGAATGGGTTGGGCGCTAGGCTGGACTGTGTCGTGGTGAAACAGAGGGTGGAAGGAGGACACAAGCTGTCCAATGGTGGACCAGGGGATGGGAGGGAATGGCTGCTCTTGGCGCATGGGATGTTCCCCTTGCTCATGTGAGCATCATCCTGGCATCAGTGCAGCACCAGTCCTGGCTCAGCATGCTCCAGGCAGTGTGCACAGAATGTTCACCCACCTGTCTCTTCTTCTACTCTCCCCCGCCTCCATCAACAGGAGCATTTTTTTGATGGACCAAACCATGATACTCTCCAGGTCCATCTTCTTTCATTGGTATCACAGAAACTGTGGCCCTTACAACACTCATTACTGAGCGAGGCTTCCTTGGTTGAGAAGAGACTCAAGACTTCTCACTTGAGCTCTCAAGTCTCACCAGTTTGACCGAGGAAGAAGGGACATGCCCATCAAGCTGCCTGGCTGCAGAGGGAAGACCCAAGGAAGTTTTTTGTTTGAATTACCCTTTTTTTATACGTTTAAAAACAAGCAAACAAAAAAAAACCCTCAAAGAAATTGCATGCAAAATCCTCTACAGTGAAGCACGCAACCCACGCTCCCTGCCCCTGTGTTCGGCTGTAAATTCTCCAGGAGCTGAGGATGCAGAGGGGAAGCTGCAAGACCCTTCCCTGACCAGGGGAGTGCAAGGGTCTGAGCAGCCACCGGTGCCCCCTGAGCAGCCACCGGTGCCCCTGAGCTTGTGAGAGGTGTGTGAGTGTTGGCAGCACTCCTCAGGTGTCCTCTTTGTGGGTTTGTGTGAGTTCAGGGGCAGAAGAGTCCTGCAGAGGATTAATGTCGTGCTCCGCAGACAGAGGGTCCCTCCTCCTGCTGGTGCGTCCACCCCGACTGGCCTCCCGTGCAAGCTATTTGACTTGGGAAGGGTCATGAAATAAGGGCAGGGCCAGTGGAGATGGTGATTTTGGAGTCATCCCCGGTGGGCTTTAGGAGTAAAGGGTTCAGACCTTCAAATGCCCCATACGTACAGCTGCCACCGGTCTTCCTTCTCCCTCAGGGGCAGCAGGACTGGTCTGTGCAGAGACCTTGCGCCAGGAGGGTTTCTCAGACAGGATCGTGATGTGCACGATGGACAGACACTTGCCCTATGACAGACCAAAGCTCAGTAAGGTTTGTATCACTTTCGGTATGGCTCATTTCTCCCCGGTTTTAAAACTTGTCCTAGGACCTTTCCCCTGTTGCAGCAGCATGTTTCTTCTTCCTTATTTGTCCTGTCTCTGTTTTCCCTTGAATTTTCTTTTCTGTTGGGACTGAAATATGAAACACAAAAGAGGAGTTGTTCAAACTCTGAACTAAGAGTACTCCAGTACAGAACAATGGTATTCTTCATAGGTCTAGCAATAGCTGTCTTGGCCAGCTTCTACCTTGATGGATCTTCTTATTATGTTTCTGGATCAAAATCTTAATGGCAAGGAAATGGGACATGTGAAAATATTGTATTACCTCCCAGGATTTTTATTACTGTGTGGTTCTTACTACCCAGTGATGCTCCATGCCACGGTTATAGAATAATAACAGTTGGAAAAGCCCGCTAAGATCATCAAGTCCAACCATCAAACCACCACCACCATGCCTACTAAACTGTGTCCCGAAGTGCCATGTCTACATGTTTGTTTTAACACCTCTGGGGATGGTGACTGCACTACTTCTCTGGGCAGCTTGTTCCCATGCTTGATAACCCCTTCAGTGAAGAAATTTTTTCTAATATGCAATCTAAACCTCCCCTGCTGCAAGGTGAGGCCATTTCCTCTTGTTCTATCACTTATTACTTGGGAGAAGAGACCAGCATCTACCTCGCTACAATCTCCTTCCAGGCAGTTGCAGAGAGCGATGAGGTCTCCCTTCAGTCTCCTCTTCTCCAGACTAAACAACCCCAGTTCCCTCAGCCACTCCTCATCAGACTTGTGCTCCAGACCCTTCACCAGTTTCGTTGCCCTTCTCTGGACACGCTCCAGTAACTCAACATCCTTCTTGTACTGAGGGACTCAAAACTGAACACCATATGGTCATTACCAGTCATCATCACAACTTGGTAACTTGATCGCAGTGCAAAGATAACTTTTTCTGGCACACATCCCATTTTGCATGCCAATTTGTAGACACAGGATGATCTTCTAATCACATTTTTTATTACTGATTTGTGACCCTTAATATCAGACAGCAGCTCAGGTTGGACAGCAGCATTTGATCTTGAAGCTTGGAGATAACACAAGAACAAGTGGTGTATGTACTCCCCTTGATGTCAGAGATGCTTATCTGTGGGGGCTGGTGCTCTACAACTGCAGCGTCTAACTCTGCTTCCAGTCCCAAGGCAAAGTGATTTTCAAAGGCAGGCAAATACACATGGTTTTTTGAAAGAATTCAAGCCATTTCTGCGCTTGGACAAGATCTGCTTGGGGTGAGGAGCAGCTGGCTGAAACCTGCATTCAAGAGTCACAGAGGTTGTGCTGGGGAGCTTGGAGAAGCTTGCGGTCCCCGTCCCAGCTGGGCAGCTCTCCAAAACACCTCCGCTGTGTGAGTCTTTGCCTTTTTGACTCTCCATTAAATAGTAAGAACATCTCACGCGCCAGAGATGTTATGCATAGTTTGTTAAACTCTCCACTAAACACCGCTGGCTGTAGTTGCTTTTGGAAGGTGCACAAAGCCCATGAAAGAGAAGGCAGAATTTTCAGGAACAGGCTAGAAAAAAAGGGGATTTTTCTTGATCCTGTTGTGAGTGGGAATAACCCTGGAAAGACGCATTAGAGGAGGAGCACGTAAAGCTGTAAGCAGCAAACTTCTTGTCTCTTGAAACTGCAGCATTCCTGTTCTCAATCTGTCCTGAGGTCCTGCCAGACTGTTCTGCTTTGTCCCCTTTGGACCACGACCTGCTCCCTGGTGTGCTGCAACATCCCCATTACTGTCTCCGGAGCATGGGGCCACAGCAAAAACCGTGATGGTTGTGTGCTGCCCTCCACTGCCCTCCCTGCAGGTGGGCATGGGGGCCACCGCCCCCGAGCTGTGGGGTCACACATTGGGTGTTTAAAGAATCTGCAGTAAAACCTCTATGACCCTGCACCTGCCTCAAGTCCTACGATATGGGTTTCTTCTGAGTACAGCGTTCTCTCAAGTCAGGGTATGGGATTGTCCCGCAGGGCTCATCTCGGCCCCCAACTGAGCCACCTCCAGGGAGAAGGACCTTAGGCATCCATCCCCAGGAGAAGATGGTGAAGCCCTTGCATCCTGCATCCCCCGTCCCTCCTGGGTCAAGCCCAAACGCCATGCCTGTGTGGCATGGGTAGAAGACACTGCTGCCCAGCACTGTGTGATAAGTTGCAGGGCTTGACCAGGGCCAGTGGTCTTCACATCAGTGGTCCTAGGAGGGTGCACAAGAAAGACTGCTATTCCAGAGGTTTTCCAAGAGAAGCTCATATCTTGTCCCTCTAGGACAAGAGGAAATGGCCTCAAGTTGTGGCAGGGAAGGTTTAGATTGGATATGAGGAAACATTTCTTTACTGAAAGAGCAGTGAAGCACTGGAACAGGCTTCCCAAGGAAGTGGTGGAGTCACCATCCCCAGAGGTGTTCAAAGAATGTGTAAACACTGCACTTCGGGACATGGCTTAGTAGGCGTGGTGGTGTTAGGTTGACGATCTTGGAGGTCTTTTCCTACCTTAAAGATTCTATGATTCTATGTGCATGGCCATGCCCATCTCCACCGTGCTGCAGGCGGGGAGGGATGTGCTGGAGCATGGAGCAGCCTGCACGCGGGTCACTCGGTGCTCAGCTTGTCCTCAGCCTACATTTGAGCTTGTGCACACAGAGCTAGGAGGACAGTGAACTCAGGCTCAAATGTGAGCTCAGCCCTGTGGGTAAAGACAATGTCGGTCTCACCTAAGTGACCAGAGAAGGCTGGAAGAGCAAGAACCTTTATTCTGCATCTAAAGATGAGCAGGTATGGGCCTCATGCCCTGGCTTCAGCTTTTGAGTGGACTTGGGCTGCATAACTTGGGTGCCTTTGAAAGTGTTGCCCTTGCTGTGTTAATGCTGATGGTTCTTATTGCTCTTCTAGCTTCCATTTCCCCCGGCAACTGGTTGTTTTCCAAATAATGGGGCTTTTCTTTGGCTTCTATGAGCCTGTGTGTGTTACAAGGTCTGAGCAGGCAGAGAAGGAGCCGGAGCCCAGTCCAGCATCTTGTGACGACTTTTACTTGAACAGGCTTTGATTCCAGCCCCTGTAGAGCAACTCCCTTAAGCTGTGCCATAAGAACTGACTTAAGACTACCGTTGACTTGTGTTGGTAACAGGCATTTCTCCACTTGCCTGTCCAACCCGCAGTTGTTGACAGAAAAACGTCTTTTTCCACAGTCAATGGATTCCCACCCGGAGCAGATTGCCCTGCGTCCCAAGGAGTTCTTCCGCACCTACGACATCGAAGTCCTGACCGAGATGCAGGTAAGGAGAGTCCTGTGTGTATCTGCAGGCCGTCTGCTGCCAGCACTGGTAGGCAAAGGCTGTGTTTAGGAAACGTGGTGGCTGTCGCTGTTGTTGGCCCACTGGACGCCGTTGCAGAAGTGTTGGGTGTCCCCAGCTCCCTTTTTAAGCTGCAGAGCACAGGTCGCTTGCGGTTGTTCAAAACCACGGTTTATACCATTCTTTCCGTGGTAGGAAGGACAGCTGATGCAAACTCCATGGCAGCCACCATTTCTTACCTGCCGTTTGCGGCATCCTCATGTGGATCTGGGGTGACCAGTTGGCCTCTGAGCAGCGCAGACAGCGACGGCTGAAACGTTTCTCCTCATTATTTTATTTATACTGGGAGATCTTCAAGGATTTGTGAAAAGGCAGCTAGGAATACATAAAGCCTGAACTGGCTGAGCTGCGGCCAGGAACACCGGGCACTAAAAACTATCATCAAAGTGGGTTGGGCTGGGAGCTCAGTGAGTGTCCGGGATTTCATCCCTTAACATTGTTTAGGAATGATTTCAGGTTGCGGCTGTGGATATCAAGAACAAGACAGCCGTATTCAAGGATGGATTTAAGATGGAATACAACAAGCTGCTGATAGCAACTGGAAACATGTAAGCTATAAACAAACATTTTAAAGATCAAGAAAAAACGTTGTATCAGAGAATGTGAGGAGCCTGTGCCTGGGGATAAGGGGTCAAATATGGCGGTTGAATTTGGACACTGAATTTGTTTGCAAGAGTGTTTGCAGAAAAGGCACAGAGCACCTATTAGATGTGTCTGTATATAACTATATCTATAGCTGTATCATCCTTATCTTTACTGATGTGATATATATATCCATATCATATACATCTATGTCTCGGTCTCTATGAAGCTGTGCTGGTTATGTCTGTCCAGCCAAAGCTGAAAAGCCTCTGTGTCACCTGCGAGTCCCCCAGAAAGCAGGGAACCACCAGACATGGGGTTGGCGGGACGGCTGTGGGATTGGCTGCTGGAGTCTTTCATGGCCAGTGTCAAGGTCCAGAGTGTTAACAAAAAGCACTGAAGTAGCTGGGGTGTGTGGGCTGTTTGATGTCAAAGAAGCAGATAGAAAACTGACATTTTAAAAGGTGAAGAATTTGCCAGCAGCACCGTAGCGCTGTGCTGTTCCCTAGGGCCCAGCTCGAGGGCGTATGGGAGAGACTCTGGACGTTCCCACTGAGTTAATCATCTTAGAACATTAAAATTAATGCCCAGGACCTTCAAAGTATTTTCTTTAACAAAAGCCCCCAGAGCGGAAGTATCCTGTGGTTTTTTAGAAGTCATTTTTTGCCACGTTGCTCTTCTTTTCACCCTTCAATAATACTCAACCCTGACAATCAGATAATTCATCCATCTGAATTTTCGTCTTTCATTTCCTGCCAGCCTTTAAGATGTTTCTCGACAATGAAAGCTTAATGCCTCTCTGTTGCAGCCTTACCTAGGTGCTGCTGTTGCCCCATGCTGACAGACCCCTTTGTGAGGCTTGCCTCCAGGAGGGCAGTTTCCAAGACCGAATCCTGGTCCAGTGGTAGGGACGGGCAGTAGCGATGTGCCTGTCCTGCTCTGGACAGCTGCTGGGGCGCAGAGCATCGGCCGGGACCCGCATCATCCCTAGCGCCCTGGAATTAGCGGGTCGGTTTGTTTTCAATAGGAGATTTGTCAAAATTGGAACTTTAGGATGAAAATAAGGCATCCTGGCTCCCTTTTCTTGTGCTTCTCACACCAAAGCACAAAAGAAAGTCGGAGAAATGCAGCCCCTGCAAATTTTATCATCCAGGGAAAGGATGCTGTAGAGCAGCTGGAGCAGGGACTCCCGTTGCAACCCTGTGTGCCACCGAAAACAGCAACAGCCCCACGGCGTGCCAACGGCTGGTGCTGGGGTCTGCAGCCAAAGTGCCCTCTACACCAGCCGCCTAATGAGGTTCAAAAGAGGATCAAGCCTTTGGCAATAATTTCAAAATCCTTATGCACGAGCTGCAGGTACACCAGATAAATGTTTTTAAGCGTCGTCTGTCCCAGTTCCAGATGTGTGCTGGGTATGAAGGGGCCAGATATTAAGAATATATAGGCTCCAGTAAGTGCACGGGTAGTGCACAGTTAAACTGCTGCAGCATCAGCAGCGTGCCCCTAGGAACGGACAGCGGAACCCGCATCTGCGGAGGCTTATGAAACTTCCAATATCTGGCTGCAAAGCATCTGCTGGAGTACAGAGCGAGTTTCCTGTGTCCCACCAAGCTTCTGAAAATTTTACGACATGCCAGCAGTTAAGCACAAGCTTGCAAAGCAGTTCTCGTCCTGCGCTGTGCTGCGTCGCCCCAGAGGGGAGCTCACCCCAGCCCTACGGGTACCCCAGCACGCGATGGGCTCGAGGGCGGCCACCGAGCTGCCCTGTTGTGCTGGCATTCGCGGTCACGCTTTGACCGTTGTACACCAGCATTTGGGTTTTTTATGTCTCCAGCCCAGAGAAAGGTGAAAAAAGGGAAGGCTGAGATGCTGCTGGAGCCCAGAAAGGGGGTCTGCAGTCCCAATTGCCACCGTGGGGTCAAGAAAAGCAGTTGTATCACCCTCCGTCTGTGTTTTTCAGGCCTAAAGCTCTCAGTTGCAAAGGCAAGGAGGTGGAAAACATTTTCAACATCCGGACGCCCGAAGATGCCAACCGTGTCGTGAAGCTGGCCACAAGCAAGAATGTGGTGATCGTGGGAGCATCCTTCCTGGGTGAGCACTCACTCTGCAGGTGTCCACGCCTCGGCTGTCCATGTC
Source organism: Tetrax tetrax (assembly GCA_009806455.1). NCBI lineage: Eukaryota > Metazoa > Chordata > Aves > Otidiformes > Otididae > Tetrax > Tetrax tetrax. The sequence continues at coordinate 67,721 of WHYT01014521.1, read as the reverse complement.
ATCCTGCAGATGGTCCCAGTCCATCGCCCAGTTTGTCACTGCCCAGTTAGAGGTAACCCCTCCCAAACTGGACCTTGGGTTGGTCCGACCTACAGCTCCAGGTGGGTGGTAAGGACATCTCCTAGCTGAAGAAATATATTTTACTGAAGAGGCTGGGCTGTTCAGCTTGCCAGGACACAGATATCACTGTCCCAGTCTGAAAAGCCTACAGAAAGCCCAGTACTGGTGCTAGAGTGGTTTCAGATCTGGTGTGTCTAGATTTGGCTTCAGTTGGGAGGATCTTGTTGGCACGTGAAACCCTGTGGGTTTGTTTCTCTTTGACTTTTTATCAGAGTGGTGAATTTTTAAAATGCACAGAAAAAATCTTGTAGTTTCTTTGGTAATTCTTCTTTTTGCTTTATATGATTCTAACAAAATTATTGTGGGTTCTGCAAGCCTTCAGCGTAAGTGGCTATTAGTCAGGCAATATATACATAAAGTGTTCAGTATTTGTTTTTCTTCTTTTTTTATTAAAAAAAAAATCCTGTTTTAGTGGTTCAACCATCTACAGAAAAGCATGTGGTGTGAGGTACCAATTGCAAACTTCACGTCATCGAAAAGATCCGTTTCCAAAAAAACCCCAATAGATAGAAAATGTCTTGGTGAAGATTCTCATGCAATTGCCAACACCAAAATTGTCCTGTTCTGATCGGAGAAAACAGCTAGTCACAAGGGCAGTTTTCAGCCCACAGCTCCTTACCCTTGCTGAGACAGTCCCAGATGAGGATGGTTTCTCTCATCTGAGGTCCATCGCTCCAAGTGCTTTCTGAGGCACTCTGGAACTTCACCATGGTTGGTTCCTCCCTTCGGTCTTTGAAACCTGCGTTTAAGAGCAACTTGCCGTAAATCATAAATCTCACCTGAAATGGCGTGGCCGCCAGGTCTGATGGCATCCCCAGATCTCCCAGTAGAGCAGCTCCAACCTCCCAGACCAGGAGTAGGCGAGGCCATTACTCCACTGCTGGGCAGTGCTGGGGGGGTTTCCATGGCCACTTGGACCTGTTTCCTTCCCCCAGGGATGGAGGTGGCCGCCTACCTCGCGGAGAGGGCCCACTCCGTGTCCTTAGTGGAGCTGGAGGAAGTCCCCTTCAAGAAGTTCTTTGGGGAGAGGGTTGGCCGCACTGTCATGAAGGTGACCTCGCTTTCCTATCTGGGGGGTGGTTTTGGTGACAGAGCGGGTTCTGCTTGTTTCACTTATTGCACTAATTAACTTGTTATTTGACGTTTATTGATTAAGCTGTGACGGCAGCAGTCACTAGAAAGAAAGAATGGGCTGCGTCTTCCCTCTCGTGGTCCACGTGCTGTAGAGCACAGTCTTCTGGACACGTGTTGGGGACAGAGGTTGTGCCAACCCCCTTTGCAGCGTGGGCTGGGGCGAGCCTGGAGGGTGGGCAGGGCACTGCAGGGGGCACAGGGACACCAGAAACAGGCGTGGTTTGGGGTCCTGATGTCCCCTGCTCTGTCCCGTGTCCCCCCTCCAGATGTTCGAGAGCAACAGGGTGAAGTTCTACATGCAGACAGAGGTCTTGGAGCTGCGGGAGCAGGAGGGCAAGGTAGGGTGTGGGCAGGGGCTCCCCGGGGGCACCGCTGCGGCATCCCCCTCCAAGGTGGGCTCCCTTTGTTGCTGCCCTCTGCTCTTTCCTGTCCCCTGAAATTCATATTTCTGGATTTAGCCCCAAGGAGCAAACGTGCTCCAGTGCAATGTTGGGTGGTTTCATTGCTCCCATTTTCCTCCTGCTGCCATTGTAAGGAATTATGGTCAACTGGCATGTCAAAAATGAAGCGACCTGCCAGCTTGGCTTGCTGTCGCTACAGGGTTTGGGTTTTTTTGTCCCTCAAGTAACTCTGATGTCCCCCTGTCTCTCCACGCAGCTGAAGGAGGTTGTGCTGAAGAGCGGGAAGGTCCTGCGCGCTGACGTGTGTGTCGTTGGTGTTGGTAAGGGGCTGCTGCTGCGGGCACAGCGCCCGGTGGGCTGGCGGTGCTTTGCTCGGCGGAGGAGAAGCTGGAGGGGATGTGGCAGCGATGGGTCCCTGGGGCTGGGGAGCTGGGGATGCTGGTGGTGATGTGCCAGCCCTGCTCAACTGCCACGCGTGAGTCTGCGTAGCAAGGCTGCAAAAGGGCTTTTTAGAGCCTCAGCCCCAAAAAGCAACTGAAAATGTATTTGGAAAATAGTAATGGCTTTGGTTTTTCCAGAAGAAAAAAAAACCCTATTCAAACCAATTTCATCCTCACAAGTTGGTTTTTTTAAAGCTTCCCTAAACTGGATTTTTTTCCTCCTTTTTTTTTTTAATTGCTGATGCTGTAGACCCTGTAGAAGAGGGTATTTTTCTCCCTTACACTTGGGGGAAAGAGGCCCTTTCTCACTCTGTAAATTTTCACAATGGTGTGGACAGGAAGAATCACCAAATTAGTTTAATTCCGCTTTTGTTGTTTTATTGACTACTCCAATTTGTGAAGGGTATAGGAAAAAAAGTTGAAAATGAAAGGTGAAGAAGAGGTACAGATTGAGGAGGAGGCAGAGGAGCCCTGTCTGGAAACCTGAGGGCTCCTTTTTAAATAATTTTTTTTTTCAAAATATCTGTAAAAGTTAAGTGGATTGACAATTATATTCAAGCATTAGGAAAAGGTGGTGGGCAGATTACACTGGTGTACTGAAGGCTTGGGGAGTGGTATGGACCTCGGAGGTGCGGAGGACGATGCAGTGGGGGCTGCGTCGGGTGCCTGGCTCTGCTCCCTTCTCCCAGAGCAGCCCCTTGGGGCAGACAGCTCCTCGGGCACAGGGAGATCTGCTGGCCTTGGGGCCAGATCCCGGGGCTGTGGGGATGCCCGGCTACCCTGCCAGCAGCCCTTGCCTTCTCCCGCAGGTGCAGTCCCAGCGACAGGCTTTCTCAAGCAGAGTGGCGTCAACATCGACTCCAAAGGTTTCATCGTGGTCAACAAGGTGAGGCTGGGGGCAGCCCCCTGCCTGGGGGAAAAGCAGGAGGAGCTGAGTCTGCTCTTCTCCAAGATGAGCTTCCCTGGGGCTCCTCGGGGCATTTCATCCGCTGAGATGCTGGGAGTGTCATGCTGAAGCACCTGGGACCCCCCTGCAAGTGAGGGGTTTGCAAATCCCAGCCCTGGATGGGGCCTGGCTCTGACCTGTTCTGGAATGGTGTGGATATTTTAGGGGGGAAAGAAATGGAGAAAGATCCACCTTTTCAAGGATCCAAAGGATCTCATCTTTCCTCCCCCCCTCCCCAACTCCACTCCTCTGGGAATGCTGTTGGTGCTGATGGGTGGCGTGTGCTGCGAGCGAGGAATAAGCCAAGCTCTGTTTGCAAACACCAACAGACCCCGGTCTTCTAAGAGGGGCTCCAGGACACCAGTCTCTGTCTCTTTTTACCGAGTAACCCTCTGTCTCTTTTTACCGAGTAACCCTCTGGCAGAGGGATGCTGGAGGTCCCTGCCTGTGTTGCTCACTTTGAAAGTGAAGGACGCTAAATCAAATCCCAGCGGGTGTCCCATGGCCAAGCAGAAGTTGTCCCTGTGTTCCTGGGGACCGTGGCAGCTCTAGAGTGGTTCCCTGTTTCGGTTTGTGTTGGGTGCAAACCCCACCAACGCAGGCTCCTGCTTCCCCCCTGCAGATGATGCAAACCAACATCCCTGGAGTCTTCGCAGCTGGTGACGCTGTCACGTTCCCGCTGGCCTTGAGGAATAACAAGAAGGTGAACGTCCCTCACTGGCAGATGGCCCATATGCATGGTAGGTGCTTTCAGTCCCTTCGCTTTGCAGCAGCAAATTGCTTACAGAAAAGAGCCGTTTCCAGATCCCCAGGAAATTTCCAAGCCCTCTAGCGAGAGAATGAGACGACTGCCAACAGGGAAACTGGGTAGTTGTTTTAGACGTTTTGAAGCTTGTTTATTTTATCCTGTTTGATCTGCCTTCGCTTGCCAGCCTTCCTGATGTGCATTGCCTAACGATGCCTCATTACAAACAGAGAGGTGCCCAGGGACAGGCTTTCCCGTACGCTGTGTGCTCCCTGGCATCTGCAGTCGCTGGGGGAGCCCAATCAGGACACTTAGCAGCTCACATCCTAATGTCAGCTGGGGTCACGTCCCCACCTGGGCTGCCCAGGCTACCGGGCTGGCCCAGGAGAGTGCTGGAGAGCAGAGATATTTCTCCTCTTCGCGCCAGCAAGCATGGAAAACTTGGTGTGATCAGCTGCCCTCAAATTTTCCAAGGCCACAACCCCATGGGGAGCTTGACCTCTGGATGGGTGCCCTGGGTGAGAAGTTTTGGAACCACACCTCCAGAGTTAGCCTTTGGACATAGCCCCGTCTCGTGCTGGTTCAGACATGCTCTGTGGCGGGCACTGCACCCTAACCATCTCCGTGCCCTCGGGGGGTTTATCCATCCCATTCCCATTTGTGGTGGGAGCTCAGCAAGCTCTCAGCCCTGTCGCAGTTGCAGAAGCTGGGTTGAAGCAGGCTCACGAGCACATTGATGTTGGCCTGCAACCTGAGGGCAGACCACAGAGTTTGTCTGGTGTGGAGCTTCCTTGCTTATTCTGCTGCTTCTCTCTTCCAGGCCGTATAGCCGCGCTGAACATGCTGGCCCACGGCATGGAGATCAGCACGGTCCCGTATTTGTGGACTGCTATGTTCGGGAAGAGCATCCGATACGCAGGTAAGGGGCTCCCCAGCCTGCCGTAGAGTTTGTGCTGCTGGAGGTGTCCTGGGACAGAGAAGCCACAGCCACCTCCCTCACTGTGAATCCGACACCCCAAGCTCTGCCTCGGGTTCTGGTTCCCTTCCTGGCTCCTCAGGGGTTTGGTATCTCCTCCAAAGCCTGTCTGCTCATGGCCATGTGGTGCAGGGGGGAGGGATGGCCCGGCATGAGCAGACAGAGTCTCCCTGAACTTGCACTCGTCTGAAAAAGAAGGGATGCTTTCTGGTACCCTCATCTTCTGGTGCCGCTCTCTTGGTGACTGCAGGATGCTCCTCATGTAGATCTGGATTGAAACACTTCATCTTAGGGGCCAGAGCTGGATCCAGAGGAGCTGTTGCTGAATCCACTTCTTCTCTGCCCTCCAGGCCACGGGGAAGGATTCGATGACGTTGTCATTCAGGGAGATTTAGATGAACTGAAGTTTGTGGCTTTTTATACCAAGTAAGTGTTTCTCTTCTCCACGTTCCTACACAGGCATTCGTCTGAGCTTTTTCTGCTAGGCTGTAAAATATTTTTGCCAGAGCTTCTGTAAGTTGATTTTGTTCCTTCCTGGACAATGAGGTTGCAGGACACGAATAAAAGGCCCCAGAGAAAGGATGTGCTAAGCATAAAGCAAGTTAAACTTGCCTTTGGACCTGATGTTTCTGCCAGATGTAGGGACTTTATCCGTTCACATAATATCTGAGAGCAGATAATGGCTTCTGTTAATTTGTTGCTGGCAGTTCCATCAAAGGTTTCCTTCCCATCTCACCTCTGTTTTAGTGATTTGTGACCAGGGCTGGACCGGGAGCTCAGGCACCACCATTTCTGCTTCTGGTTTGACAAATTAAGCTCAAAAAACTCTTCTGCCTGTTAAAAAGCTGTGCAGGTTAGCGAGAGCTCCGGAGCTTTCGTTACACCTGTAGTGAAACCCAGCTCTGCCCTAGGCTGGGAGCCTGTCTGGGAATATTTTCCTGGGATGCATTGACCGCTGGGATGTGATGCCTCTGCTATTCTTCAGCCACGCTGACTGTTTAGACCGGCAAGGCCACGCACCATGAATTTATCCCCAAAATATTTGCTACTGTTTATTCTTTTGTTGCTTTTCTCCCATCCCAATCTGAGATCAATGGCCACAGAGCCTTGTGAAGCCGCTCTGCAGCCCTTGTGTCACCCCATTCCAGGACCCCGGCCTCGCTGGCAGCCCCCTGGGCGCAGCGAATGCAGCGTCACGGGGCCGGGCAGCCACGAGCCGCGCTGGCACACAGTTCTTTCCAGCACATAATCTTCTTTGAACCCTCTGTTCCTCCTTTCCATACCAGAGCATTTAGCTATTTATCCCAACCCTAATTAGAAAGGAAATGTCAGATTGCTTTAATTAAACATCTGTGGAGCCTGTTCAGAAGGAAAGTCCCCAGCAAGGTGCACAGTCCCTGCTCTGCGCAGTGGCCTCACGCTCAGCGTGCTGCCGGCGGTGCCTGGGCAGATCTGCCGGCACGCAGGAAAGCCGGGCTTGGTGGGCAGCAGCTCCCCGGCGGGTGGGCAGCAGGGATCCAGCGCTAAGCACTGCCACCCAGGAGGGGCTCCCAGAGATGGCTTTTGGGTACCAGAATGGCATCCCACACTGAGAGCCAGAGGTACTGGTTGAGCGCTGGCTGGCGGGGGGCTGGTCGGTGCATCTCCCACCGCTTTCCTCAGCTGTAAGCAAGTCCCTGTCTCCGCTCCTGTGAGAGGCCACTGGGAGCATTTCTTCCTCTTTTTCTTGTTTGGTGACATTTCTTCTGGTTGGTGCAAATGCTTTTGGACTGAGGACACTGTCCCAAATCAGCCATCCCCTACTGCTTCCTTCTGCTGTGCCCACCCAATGGTTTGGACTCTTCTCCTCCTGGTGTCCCCTGTCCTGGTTGTTGTGTGAACCGCTGGAGGTTCTTGCTCCCAGAGCCTGTCCTCAGCAATGACTTTCACAACAAGGCTCTTTCCCCCCGGATTTTGAAGAAGCAAGCTGTTTACCTATTGCCGTTCAGAGCTGTGGAGGGGTCAGCGCGAGGCCCTGTGCCAGGAGGTGGACAGGACAGTGCTCTGCAGATGTCCCCATGGGACACCATGTTCACTGCAGCACCTCAGCCAGACAGACTGATGTCATCCCACCCCTAAGACCTTGGAGATCTTGGGAGATCCAGGGAATTGCTATGGTTATCTTCTCCACAGTTCCCCACTTCCATTGCATTGAACCCTGCAGAGGAAGGGAAGACCACGTAGCTATGGTGCTCATCCACAGTGCTCTGCCTTCTTGGCCTTTACGCCAAAACTTCTGATTGCTCCAAACCCCAGGTTCAGGAAGGGCACTCTTGTTGCCTCTAAAGACCTTTTGAAAAAGAGGGATTCCTCGTGGCTTCCCCATCTGTCAGGCAAAATGTTTAAAAGCCACTGCTGATGTGGGATGCTCCCGCTCACCATCACCCCATGAGTTATTTTGAAAAAGGACCAACGGCTCCATGTCTTGCTGATGGAAATGTTTGGGCTGCATCCACCATCGTGGCTGGTCCTGTCGGGCACTGTGCTGGAGGCTGAGTTGGTGGGCAGCTGTGGGATTACATCTTCCTTTCCTTTCCCTTGCACGCCTTGGTTATTGACTCCCTTGGAATAGCACATCTCTTGCTGGCTTTGATGGACAGGTCTCTCCAACCACTTTGTGTTTCCCTGGCTGTGCTCAGGAAACCAAACACAGGGGAAATCACTGAAGCCTTAAGGCAGTGTGGTGTGGTGTGGTGTGAAGGTGGTGTAGAGTCTCCCAGCCTCAGCCCCTGTTGTGTGCTGAGCACCGGAGGCATCGAGTAACAGCGAAGCAGCCGAGGCCCTGTGTGATGGAAACAACTGCCTGTAGGCTCTCCCCTGTGGTTCATGATGGGACAGGGTTCTCATTGGCAGCTTGTGTTTCTGACCTTGGGGCAACAGAAGAAGAGAGAATTTGCACTACAGTGCCACCAGGTGCCTTGGCAGGAGACTGGCTGTCTTCTGTAAAGAAAACTCATGAGTCCCAGCACATATAATTGGAGTTACTTCCCTAGGGAGTGGGGTCCTGTCCTGGGGAGAGTGGAGGACCTCATTTGTATCCATCGGAACATCAAGTATCACAGCAAAGAATCTGCAGGCTCAGAGAGCGAAGAGATCTCCTAAATCACAGCAGCAGCCCTCGGAGGTGACAGCCCAGCAGGCAGTTCAGCTGAACACGCACGCGCTTGGTCATCTTCTTGGATGGTTAATTACCCTCACTGCCTGCCACAGTTACCTGTTTTCCAGTGTGAACGTACTGCTCGTCAACATCTGTTTGTCACTCTTTATTCTCATCTCATCTGCTGGAGGGAAGAGCCACAGGCTGTCAGAAATCCCCTCTGCTGCAGGTACGCATCTCTGCAGTGAGGCAAGGATGCTTGAGATGGGATTTCCAATGGCAGCCAAGTCTTGTTCCAGAGCTCCTGGCGATGCGGCAGCTCACCTTTCCAGCAGCTGTTCCCATGGAAAAGCACCCAGTGCTGGAGCCTACTCTTCAACTACTCAACAGTATCTTACCCATGCACCTTCTCTGATCTTTACATCGTTTTCTATTCAGTTATCTGTTTATGAGTCATCTTCTGGGTTCAGTCTTTTAAAATTTGCGCTCAGGTTGACCTCTGCAAACCTCAAAGCAGAAGAGCCCCTTCTTGTTTGCCTTATGACCTTTAGCTAAAGCTTCTCCAGCATTTTTACATCCTCTTCCCTTCCGCTTCCTTTGTTACCCGTTCAGCCTTTGAGGTTGTGTTGTGCCACCAGCACTGGCATCCTGGTGGGTGATGGTCAGCTGGACTGGGACGTGCTGCTGGACATCCCAATACACACAGAGGTTTCGTCACTGGGGCCAGTGGGACCCTGGCATCGGACACCTCAGCTGTCCCGGTGCTTTGGGAGCAGCTTGGACGTGGGCGCTATGCCAGCTTGGAGGTGGGGATCAGGAAGCAGATGTGGAGCAGCACAACCAAGTGCCCCAGAGGGAAATCCTGACCGCCTCTCTGCTCCCTTGGCACAGGACCCCCTGGATGGCAGCAACCACTGGGCATCCTTGCTGATGGCCAGGTTTTTCTCCATCATCAGATCCACTTGGCTGGTGCTTTCCCGCAGATGCCAGGGTGCCCAGAGCTGTCTCTGCCACCTGGGCACCCTAGGGATGCTCACCGTGCCAGCACCAGTCAGACCACGGTGGGGCCAAACTGCAGCGCCAGCCCTGAGATCTCTCCTGTCCCTTGTCCCACACCGCTGGCACAGTCCCCATGGTGCTCACACCTTGGGACGGGTCCTGACCCTGGAGTGGGTTTTTCTCTTTGCTTCCTGCTTCTCTCCAGCATTTTGTTTTTGGGTGATGGAGCCATGGCCACCTGGGGCTGCCCTAACTGCTCTGCTCTGCTGGCCCTAGGAGCGACGAGGTGGTGGCTGTGGCCAGCGTGAACTATGACCCTATTGTGTCCAAGGTGGCTGAGGTCCTGGCTGCTGGCAGGACCATCCGAAAGCGCGATGTGGAGTAAGTAGATGCATGGTGGGAAGTGGCACGGGGGCCGAGCACAGCCGTGGGGTGCAGGGCAGGGCTGAGCACCCTGAGGCAGGACGACAGTGGGCACTGGGCAGCTCTCTCCCGCTGGTCCCCACTCCGTACCCTTCTCACATCTCCCTTGCATCCCGCAATGTTGCCTCCCAGCTGTGTCCAGGTCTGGCACCGCACACACAGTGGGTTTGTGCTAAACACCGGGATCCAAATCCTTGCACAGGTTCGATGGGACAGTGATGCTCACTGCTACCAGGCGCTGGCACATCACCAGCACACCCAGTGGGGCGAGGGACCCGCAGAGCGGGGCTGGCTGTGCTGCCTGCATGCAACCCTCTGTGAGAGCAAAGCCCGGAGAGTGCACAGTGCCGGGACGCTGGCACTTGGTGTCTCAGCCTCTGGTTCCCTGGGGCGTAGCTCATAGGCAAAGGGCATTTTTCTCCCCTTGCTTTCCTTTTGAGACTTTGTGCAGGAAAGAGCGTACCCCTGCATGCAGAGGGTGGGTGCAGAACAAGGAGCTTTAAAGGGGGAATCAGACCTGTGGGGGTATTGTGGGTCCCAGTCCCCGGGGTGTTTCCACATCTGGAATAAAAGCAGACTTTTCCAAAAGCTCGGGGAGAGAAGCACTCCCAGCCCTGAGACAGCTCCTGGGACGGGGAGCTTGTGGAGGGTCCACCCAGCCACCAGTGATCGGGGCACAGCCGTGCCCCCCATCTCCAGCCCATCAGGAAATGGTTGCTGGCTGCCCAGTTTGCAGCTGGGAGGGAGGTGGCATCTCATGGGCAGCCCAGCAGCGGAGGGAGCTGCTGGCCTCCGTGGCACTGCTCGACGAGCCTGGGGGAAGTTGGATCACCTAAACCTACACATCTTTTCTCTCTCTGTCTCCTTCTGCTTTCGCACCTTTTAGGCTGTTTGTCCGTCACAGCAAGTACGTTCGGTTTGGGGTCCTGGGTGCGCTGGGCGGGAGGGACAGCCATTCCCCTGCTTGCGCCGTGTCCCTGATTACAGTGTGGGGACACTGGCTACGGCTGCAGCCGTGTTTGCAGCCCCCCCCTGCCCCGCGGTGGGGCGATGCCACTGCGCTGGGTGGTGGGGCTGGGGGTGGCAGGAGCCACTCTGGGGGCGGGTGGGCATGGGTGCTACATCCGCTTTGCGGGGTGCTGGTGCACAGATGATCCTCTGGGAACGGGCTGCAGCCTTTTGGCTGGGACCCCACTCAGCTGGGGAAATGCTTGCCATTCGGTGGCTTTCCCCAAAATTTCAGCTGAATGCCAGAACGCCAGAACGTAAACTTGGTTTACGTTAAAAAAAAATACTATTTGAGCTTAGTTTTACATGGAATTGGAGATCTGCATGTGGGTTTTTGGAAAATTTTAGTGACATGTGAGTGAGGGCAGAGGAAGGGGCGCCGCAGTCCTGCCCAGGCTGGCTGTGCCTCTGCTGGGACTGGGACCAATGACCGGACTGGTGCTGAGGGCAGCACCCAGGCGCACCAAGCACATTTGCTTACGCACGCTGGGAAACATCTCACAGTGCTGCTGGTTTCTTTTTTTTTCTTTTTTAGAACTGGAGATATGTCCTGGCTAACTGGGAAAGGCTCCTAATGCCACTGGTGGCTGCGCCCTCCTGATGCTGCGCAGACGGGGTGGCAGCTCCCTGGCCACGCGGGAGCACCGTGGTGGAGTCATTTCCCTTGCAGACTTGGATGAACCCAGCGCCTGTCACTGCGTGTGCACCGTCCCAGCAGACTGCTGATGGCTCCTCTGCCCCGGTGCCTACTGGGCTGGGCTCTGCTGTTGTGCTTCCAGTGGGATGCTGGAAAAGCAGCCCTAGAGAGAGCAGGGTTTGGCACTGGCTGCGGGCACGGGTGCCAGGTGGCTGAGGATGCTGCCGATGGGCTGGGAGTCCGCAGGCAGGTCTGCCCCAAGCATGTCCCTTGCCCTGTAAGCAGCACGAGTGCCTTTTGTTGCTTCCGGTGCTCTCAAGCACGTTGCCCCTTCCCAAATCCTCTTCGCTCCTGGCAGAGCTCCGATGTGCATCCCCGCGGAGCCTGACATCACTCCCTCTCTGCACAGCTGCAGCACTCGCCACAGCTCTCCCTGTGTCCACCCGCACTGGGGAGCATCTGGGGGGGCCAGGGAGATGGGGCCACGCTGGGTGATCTCTGTGTTTGTGTTTCGCCCTCTCCCATCTCCAGGGCTGGGGTCCACTGGCTCCCCATCCAACCCCTCCCCAGCAGAGGTGGGTCCCTGCCCAAGCGGAGGGCTCTGGAGATCATCCGTCCCCGTCCCAGCACCCGCAGCATCTCCCCGGCCCAGAGCAGACAGGGGCTGGAGCGCTGCTCCCCGTCTCTCAAGGCTCGGTTTGGGCCGGGGCGCTGGCGGCTCTCGGTCAGTCCCCAGGCTGTGGAGAGGGGGCTCCCTGGAGGGGTGCGACAGCCGGACTGCAGCCCCCAGGCTGGGTGGCCATCCTTCCAACCAGCCTTGTGATGTCTCTCTCCTTAATGATTATCGCAGGATTAGCGCTGCTGCTGAGAAGTTACTGAAGGGAAAGTAGCTGGAGGAGTATTTCTGGCTGTCCTCCAGCCTTCATCACTCATCCCTCCTGTTGCCTAGTGACAAAGCTGCATTTCCCATCTTGGCTTTCCATGGCGGTGCTCCACTGTCATCTTTTCTGCCCCTTGCTGGAAGAAGAGCCGTGTCTCCAGCTCAGGAGTGGACCTGGCCAGCCCACAGCCCTGTGTCCATCAGCCCAGCAGAGCTGTGGGGCGAGATCTCCCCTTGCAGGGGCTCCAGTGCTCTCTCCTGGGGGAGGTTTCTTCCCCAGCAGTCAGTGTTTTACCCTGAGCCCAAAGCAAGAGCATTTATATTTTTAATTTGATTCACCCCTATGAATTAAAGCAGTAATATTCTTGGGATCTGGATCATCTCTGATTCCTTCCAAGGCCTTGGGTCACCTCTGGAGGTCAGTCAGGTGGTGCAAGCCCCTCTCCTGTGGTGGCTTCCCAGTTCTGTCCAGCTCATCTGTATTTATTTCCAGACTTCCTGATGTTTGCTGAGTAGAAACATCACCAGTCATCTGTCACATCTCTGGCTGGTCTCTTCTGGTTTCACTGCAAGATTTTTCCTGGGTGGCGTGACCAGAGGGGATGGTAAGCAGGGATGTGCATGCTCCAACACACAGCGATGAACAGGGTCCTCTTCTTGAACCCTTGTGTATCTGCTGGATCCATAAAGGGATGTGCACTGTTGGGTCTCATCTTGGGTCCCAAAAGGCAAATGGCGATGTCCCCATCCCCAGTGCGGTGCAGGTGAGGGCTTTCTCTGAGGGCAGAGGTGGCCGGGGCTGCTCGGATTCTGGTGCCCCAGGCAGGGCTCTTGCAGAGGGGCTGGGCCCGCGCACGCTGCCCAGGTGGAGGCAGCTGCCCAGCCTGCTGCCCCGGCCCTGCACGTTTGCCATGTCTTGCTGTTGGGATGGTCGGACTCTGCTTCCACTGGGGGTGCTGGGGATGGCATGTCCCATGCCCCACGTGCTCCCCCAGCACAGCTTGGCTGAGTTTTTCCACAGCCTTTATCCTCCTGCTCACCCAAAGGTTGGCATCCTCTGCAGTCCTCCTGGGCAGATGGGCAGGGTGCTTCGTTTTTTAGGAAGATGCCCTTCGACTCCTTCACCTCTGCTGGAGCCTCATCCAGTGTTGGGCATGAGCCACACACAGTGGGCATCACCCCCATGTTCATGGAGCTGGAGACCATGCTGGAGACCTTCTGCTCCAACTTATGGTTGCAGTGTGGGGAACAAGTCCCATTCCCCCTTTTCACAGAGGAGCTGTTTCATCCAGGGCTGGGAACATCACCCCATGACACGAGGAACCCCGGTCCCCACTGTGACTTTCCTTAGGATAGGTCATGGGCAGGGCTGCTGGCATGGCTGGGCATCGGGACACCAACCTGCAGGCATTGCTCATCCGTGCTGGTGCCGCATGGTGTTGGACCTGAGACCCCTTGTCCAGCACCTCAGCAACTGCTTACTGGTAGCAAGCATGTCCTGGAGCTGGGCAAGGCTAGATTGTCTCCAGACACATCTTGCAACCTCCCACGCCAGGGCAGAAAGTTTCCAGCTCTTCTTAAGAAACTGTCTGTTCCATGGGGAATGAGCACCATCGGCTAAACCCAGCTGGGGCACATGTAGCTTGTTAGTGGTCCCCGACCACATTGCCCTGTCACGTTTAACTTCACCAGATTGCCCAGGTATCTTCTGTGTTGCTCACCCGGGTTGCCCACGCAGACGTGATGCTCCCAGACTCTGGGCTGTCCAGCAGCTCTCGCTCCTCAGATGCTTTGCCTGTCGCCCTGCTGGCAGGACCTTCCCTTCCCGCACACCTGAGAACCAAGTCCAAGCTGAATGGTGGTGGCCAACCATCTCCAGGCAAGCCTTCCCAGCGTCACTTCTGAGGCTGGGAGGTGTTTGGGGTTACAGGCTGTGGTTAAACACCCTCCCTGATGCAGTGGAGGTTGTCTTCTCACCAGCGATATCTTCGGGTGTCTTGTCCAAGCACGGCCAAATAGACAAGCAGGACCTCATGGGCCTTTCTGCTCATCCATTGTCCTCCCTTAGCGCAGTGTCCTTATCCAATAACAGGCCAGTGCTTACAGCAGGGTGTATTTTTTCCACATTTGGTTACATTTTCTGTGAAATAAGTTTGCATAAGTTTGGGGTGGTTTTTTCCCAGTAATGTAAGGATGGAGGAGCAGCTGCCCCGAGGCCACACTGCGGTGTGACTGCTGCTCGGAAGGGCTGGAGAAAGGACCTGTGTGTGCTCACAGCACGGACCTGCCTTGAGAGACCGGCTCCTCGTGCGCAGAAGCCTTTGGTGGACTTCAGCCAGTCGTGCACGGCTCTAACCACGCTTCCAGCCCCAGATGGGTTTTTAGGCAGCGTATGGCAATGAGCTTTGCAGCTTCATTTTGGCTTTATCAAGCAGAAGAATCTTCCTTTTATTTGGTTTCTCGTGTCCCTTGCCAGTGCCTGGCCCTAAGGACCACATTTACAATGCTCTCTCCCAAAATTGGCAGCAGCTGCTCTGATGCAACTTCTGGGATGGGTTGAGGCTGAAGATCGTGAGATGAGACTGTGCCTGTCGGGCAGGATTAACCGTGGAGGCCCCACAGCACCATCCCCTTTCCCTGCCATTCACCTCTGGGTCTACCACCCTCTCGCACACATCATCCCCCCCTGCCCTCCACGGGACTGCCGGGTCTGGATGGGGCCTGGGGACGCCAAGCAGCGTGGAGACCCACGGGGGCGGCCCGTTAGCGGGGAAGCTCACGGTGACGGGTAAAAGGCTCCATGAGTCTGCAGGCTTTGAAGAAGCGTTTCTGGCAAAGAGCACCGTCTCCTCCCTGGGCACCCCCGTCTGCCAGGGAGTTCTGAGCAATGGCGACGCTGATACAACCTGGCTGGGAGCGGGGGCGCTGGAGCAGAGCGCTGCCCGTGGGGTGCACAGGCTGGGGACACCACCGCGTCCCTGTCACAGCCATGGCCACAACCTGCTGCTCACCCCGCACGCTGCTGCAGAGGGGAGATGACCTAGATCCGTGTGGCTCCTTTGTGGGGTTGGGGTCCCGGGGGGAATTTTCCTTCCCCACATCCTCATCGCAGCTCAGCAGCCCTGTCCCTGAGGAGCCAATGGCCGGGTGGCCCTGCGCATTACCCCGACCTGTCATCCCCTTAATTACCTTCTGTCTAATCCCGGCTGAGCTGGGCTGAGGCGAGCGCGACTCGGCTGCTGGCCATGGCTGCGCGCACCCCTCTCCCCCCCAACCTTCGCTGGGGCTTGGCGGCGTTCAGTGGCTCCCTCTTCATCAACAACAAGACGCGGGACAGCGGCGCTGCCCTCTCCTACCACCCAGGTATGGCCAGCACGGCTCGGACGCAGAGGGGTTCGGGGAGGTTTTGCTGTCACTTCGTCACCGTGAGCCTGCTAGGCACGTCACCAAAGCACCCGGGCGCCTCTGAGCCGGGAGCACCCAAAAGGTTCCTGCACCCACCCACTGGAGAGGGGGAGCGAAAAAAAAGTGCATTTACTGCCAACAGCCATTCTTGCTACCCAGCTGCCCCCCCAGGCGCGGTGGGGGTCATTGCGCTCCCCTCCGCGAGCTGCGAGGCTGGGGCTCCCTCTGGGCAGCGAGATCCCGGGAGTGCTGGGCAGCCCTGCCCACCCCTGCCTGCCCCGCGTAGCCCACGAGGTGCTGGCCAGCCTGCCCCTCCAGATGATGCTCTACTTCAACGTCTACTACTTCCCAGTCTGGTGCGTGGCTGCGGGGACGATGCTGCAGCTGAAGGTACCGTCCCGTGGGGCACACGGTGGGGAGGCAAGCAGGGGAGAGGGGCAAAAATTAATGGGACCCCAAAATTAATGGGTCCCCAAACACACAAGCAAGATGCCCTGTCCCCCACAAGAAAAGATGGCTCACCCCTGGCTCCCAGAAACAGAAATGGTGAACTTTCGCTGAACAGGCGCTGAACTTTCCTGGCAGGGAGGGCAGGGCGGGCAGGGCTGGGCACCAGTACGGGTGGAAGGTGGGCATGGGGTGCAGGACACAAAGCATGGGGAGCAGGGCGCAGGTGACAGGGAGCCAGGCAGGGAGAGCTGGGCATGGGGTGCAGGGGTTGGGGCTGGCTGGGACGAGGCTGTGCCCCTGTTGCAGTACCACCTGTTGCCCTGGCACTACCAGTTCCTGCTGGTCGCTGCGTTCCTCATCCTCTCGCTGGCTGAGGGCTCCCGCCTCTACCTGGGCTACATGGGGAACCTGCAGGAGAAGGTAAGCACCCTTGCTCTGCCCTGGCCGCGAGTCCCCAGTGCTGGGCACGGGATGGCCCAGCTTGAAGTGGCCGCAGCTAAGGTGGATGTCCCCTCAACCAGGGCCTGAGTGCCTGGCACTTCTGGAGTCCTGCCTGCGGCCATCCTGGGAGGGAATTGTGGGTGCAGGCAGGACTGGGAGGCAGGGGACGAAGGGACCTGTGTGCTGTCCTGCTGTGTGGCTGCGACGCTCCCATAGTGGGTTTGACAGCATCCCACCACGTGCAGGCAGAGCTCCGTGTGGCAGGGATGTCCCCAGTTCCTGGGTGCCGAGGCCAGCAGAGCAGCTGGCGCAAGACCCCAGCAGGAGGGTCCCCTCCACCCCATTGATGGCCTCTGCACCCCAGCTCAGCAGGCTCTGCTCCTGCAGGTGCCGGAGCTGGCTGGGTTCCTCCTCCTCTCCTTCCTGATCCAGCTCCCCCTTCTGCTGTTCCTGCTGACGGACAGCCGCATCATCTGTCTACCGCTGGAGATGATCGTGCACAGCCTGCTTCTGGCCTTCCTCCTCGCAGAGATTGTGGCTGCCTTCTTCGCCCTGAGGACCATGACCAAGCAACTGGCGACACAGTTCTACCTGCGCCAGTTCAAGGAGGGTGGTGGGGGCCAGCCGGGGCAGGGGGGCGCAGGCAGCCAAGGGGGGGTGATGCTGTGGGACCCCTCCATCTCTGCAGTCAGCCCTGGCAGGGAGCATTAAAAGGTACCTGGACCCCTGCTGCGCCTCTACGCACTGCATTTCCGAGCCGGGCAGCTCAGAGGCTTGCGGGGTCCCTAGAGCACCCCAGCGGCAGGTGGGAGATGGGGGTTCAGCACCCAAGATGCTCAGGCTCCCCCCAGGGCTGCGCTCATCCTCGCTGAGCATCGGCCCCGGCAGGGGACAGGAACGGGGAGGGCACAGAAGCCACTATCCCCCCCCCACCTCCCAAGCAAGCACCAGCCCGGGGCTGCCACCATGAGCTCAGCTCCCAAACTCTCCCTGAGCACAGCAGAAGGGAGGGAGGGGGACACACGCGGAGGGGCCCTGCGGCTCCCTGAGGAGCGCACAAGGATGTGGGAGGCTCGTACGACGCCACCCCAGCTGGAAGGATGCAGGGGGCTGCGAGGCACAAGAGCGGCACCACAACACCCTGCAGCCACACCCAGGGCTAGAAACAGCGCAGAGACCCCTTCCGACGTCTGAACAGGTTTATTCCACTGCATCCCCGGTTTTCACAGGAAATCAAGGCCCAGGGCCCGCTGGAACATGAAGGAGTACGAAGTGCTTTAGCCTCTTGTGCTCAAAGCCGGTGCTGGGAGCCTCAGAGGGGGTGGCTCTGTGCTTAACGCAAATCTTGCTCCAGGAAAGGCAGACCCTAACCCCAGCAGCGCACACCTGGGCCAGAACTGGGCCACCTCCACCTAGGCCGCAGCCGTGACCCCATTGCATCTACCTGGAGGTCGCTCCAGAGTGAAGGATGCTTGTGACGGAGCGTTCCTGACATCCCTAGGCTGCGGCCTCGGTCTTACCTTTAGGGGGTTTTGCCTGCAAAAGGAACAGGGTTTATCTTTAGTATCCTGGAGACACGGGGACAGCCCAGGCAGGCAGGCCTGCGTCGCTCTGCTCGGTACCATGCACTTGCATTCACTGTTTGAGACCCCCCACTCCACGTGTGACGTGAGAAGTCCCCCCAGGAACTGCTGTTGTCTGACAGCAGTTGAGGTCCTGCAGCTTTCCCCGCAGGCTGAGCACCCCCTGGGTCCCTCTTCCACGCAGCCGCCCGCTGCCGTTAAACTCGCAAGACTTTAATCTGGCAGGTTCAGCACAGAACAGCCACCAAGCCCAAGAGGCAGAGATTAACAACAACTCCAGCGGGGTTTTCTGAGATCTTGTGAATCAAGTTTAACCAAGGCGGAGAAAATAAATCTGCTCACAAAACTTCACTGCAGCCTCAGCTCTCCAAAGCGGCCCCATCCTTACCTCCTCAAACTTCTCCTGCCAATAGAAGTCAGCCTTCGCATCCAGGTAGAGCAGAACCAGGTCACAGAGCACCGTGGCCTGGAGACAGACAAACACACCAGGGCAGCTGGCAGCAAAACTTCCCACAGGAGCACCTCTGCCCAGCGCCCACCACGCCCTCTCCGACCCACCCTGCGGCGCAGGGTCATCCGAGCTGCACAGACGCGGGGTCAGGGCTGGTCCAGCAGAGAGCCGCTGTTGTGGCCGTGTAAGGGACCGGGACGAGCACGTCTGGGAGGAAAGGGGGGCAGGTGGGGGAGCCCAGGCTCCCCATTACTCTGCTGAGCGGCAGAAGTGCTCTGCCAGGGGCTGCCCCATCTCCATGGCCACAACATCACGTCCATGCCAGAGCCAGACTCTGGCTCCCTTTAGAGCCCGGGAAGAACCACACAGAGGAGGTTCTGTCTCCAGCCGGAGCAGACCCGCCAGCAATTCCCCAGCGGTGTGCCTTCCCAGGGTCAACAAAAACACCCGGCCTCCACCGCCCCCCTGACAGTGCTCTGGCAGCGTCCTTCCTGGTAAGGATCACAACCGGGAGCTAACACCCTGCCAGGCTGGGAGCTAACACCCTGCCAGCTGATCTCCCCTTCCAGGCCAGCAGCACCCAGGAAGCCTTGTGCCCAGGCAGGCAGGGGAAACCACAGCTGAGAGGCAAATCCCAACCCACGGTTCGGAGGAAAAGAGCGTATTTGGAATACTCACAGCACCAAAGAATGCGATGCCAGTGCCAAAGCTCACGGCAGCAGGAATTATGCTGAACTTCCCAGCCTGGCGAGAAACAGTGGGTGGAGGGGGAAGACAGCGGGCAGAGAGCAGTGAGAGGGCTGTGGGACAAGCCCCGCTGCGCAGCGTGCTTAAAGCCAGCTGTCTAGGGAAAGGGGAGATGTTGGAGGAAATTTGGGTCATTTCCCCGTGCCCAGCTGTAGGAACCTGACTGCTACTGCCTTGACTCAAAAGCCAAAGGGACTCGGTGCTCATGACTCGGTGGCAGCAGAGGTTACTGTCACCCAGCTACTCCCGCAGGAACAGGAGCCTCCCTCCTGCTGCAGGACTCCAGGGGCTGCCACCCATGGAACTACACCCCCGCAAACAGCAGACACGGGCCCTGATGTGATGTGTGAGAATTTTGGGTTCCCACCGCTCTTCTGGCTACGCTCTCTTACTCCACACCTCCCAGGCCTGGTCTCACCACCCCAAAGTGCTGCACCCCCTTCCAACGTGTGTGAAAAGGCTACTGCCAAGCACAACAGATCAGCTGTGGACATCTCTTGGGGTGGCAAGTCCTCTCAGCACAGGCTCCACCTTGCACAGGTGAGTATTGAGTTTGTCAGTGATGCTGCACACAGAGTAGCATCAGCCATGATCCTGCCCATGGGATTCTCCCCAAGGGTACAATTAATCAAGAAGGAATTAATTGTCCAGGTTCAGAAAAGTTCAGGTTGATCTTTGCCAGGGTAGTCCCACCATGGGAGCCTCAGAGATGCCAACAGCCCCTCTGCCCAGCACCTCACAACACCCACATCAGATCCTCAACAAGGGAAGCCTCCCTGCTCAGGGCATTACCAAGACATTTCCCTTCAAATGGGAGAGATTATTTTTTCTTCCTTTGCTTGGAAAGCTCTGGAAAGAGGGGAAGAGCTCACGAGGGTGGGGAGAAGCGATACCAGCAGGAAGCCGTGGGACTGGCTGCAGGAGAGAGCAGCAGCGAGCGGTGCGAGGAGTCAGCTCTGGTGACAAGGCAGCCAGGACAGCGCCTGCAGAGGAGACGGTACCTGGCCACGCACAGAGACGTCGAAGCGGACGCCATAGAGTTTCAGCAGGTTCCGGTAGAGCCGCCGCTGGGAGTCCCAGTAGTAGGAGGCAGTTCTGCGGGAGATGTTGGATGTGGCTCAGAAAGCCACGGCAGCTCTGCACAGGCAGCGAGGGAAGAGGGCTGCCAGCGCTGTACGATCGCTGCAGCTACCACACGCCTGCGCGCGCCGCCTGTCCTCCGGCGGGCTGCGACATCGGCGGTGCCATCACTCACTACCTTGGCTTCAGCAGCGGGGCATCAGCATCCACTCAGCACCCAGCCTGGGGTCAACAGGACCACCAGCTCCCAGTGTGGCCAGTTTGGGGTCAGAACGGGCGTGGCCAGCCACACGTTCCTGCCCTCAGGCAGGGAAGGCCTTGCACAGCTCCAAACAGAACAGAGCTACAAGGTGCGGGAACTGCCACCGCACCCCGCTGCTGACAGACCCTGCGCCGAGTTTCCACGCCCTCGCATCCCTGCTGCTCCTTCCACAGCACCGCTCAGGAAAGCCGAGATCTCGAATGATGGAAGCGTGCTCATCCCACAGACGCGCGTGGCCACCGTCCCCACATCCTCACCTGAAGTTGTACCTCCTGTCCTGCAGGCGAAAGGAGTACCGTGGCTGGCACCGGGCAGCAGAGCGATCCAGGTCGCAGTCCCACTCAACGCGAACTCCGATGCTCCCCCCCTGCCAAACACATTTTATTCCAGGAAAAGCACGAGACTGGAGATTTGCCGAGTGCTTTCCTGTTCAGGTGTTCAAAGCTCACACAGAGGGACCACGTAATTCCTTTCAGCATCTCAGGGGTCCCGTGCCCCCTGCCCACACCCTTGGGAAGTCTGCAGTCATCTTCCGTACTTTCAAAGAAAAAGCAAATACCAGCAGTGCGAGGTCCTCAAAGGTCTCTCCAGCTGCTTCCACCATGTCACGGACACGGAAGACGGGGCAGAAGGGGTTGAAGAATGGATCATACGTGCAATTCTTGAAATAGGTGGGGTCATTAGTTTGCAAAGTATTGCACCTGAGACAGGAGAGAGAGAGAGGGAGCTGTCACGGGTGCAGTGGTGTGTGGGAGGACAGGGAGCCCACTGCATGACCCTCCTGCTGGGTTGGGACCACCAAAGCTCCTGCTTCGGAGGGAGATAGTCGCTGCCTCTCCTCAAGCCTCAGCTGGAGAGAGCGTGGAGGAAAACTTGCCCAGATGGATCACATGTGGAGTTATTACCCTTCACAGCACCTGCCATGGTCTTTCCTCTCCCAGCTGCTCTCCTCCACCTCTGCTTTTGTGCTTCTCCTTTCTCTCCTGGCTCCCAGGCTCCCACTGCTGTGCGATGTGGTGACCCAGCCTGAGGTCCCACTGGTTGGGTGACAGCAGGGGCAGCTCAGCTGCCACAAGCCATGTCTCCTGCCAGAGTAAGGCAGCACGGTCAGCGCGCCTGGGGCTGTCAGGTCAGTGCGGCCCTTTTGCAGGGACTAAAATGCAAAAGTATATGGAGTAAAAGGAGATCTTGGGAATAACTGGCCTTGGCATGCTCTGTTTGCAGAGGTCTAGACAGGTGGGAGCACAGGAGTCCCTCCATCCAGGGGCTCCCCATCCCATTGCTCTTATGTCTGGAAACACACATGCCGCCAAAGCGACCGGCATCCTCCTGAACACACCGTCCTGAACCATAACTGCCCAAGCCACCACCCGTCCTGGACAGCACACGGCTTCTTGGACGTCCCGGCTAAGTTGCAGTACAGTCTGGCTGGAAGAACGTCATACTTACTTGGAGAAGTTAAATTTGGTGAAGTGGACAGTGTTTTTTATAAAAAGAGTGAAATTCTCCGCCTCAGCCAGTAGAGGTTTCCTGGAAAACAACCACCATCAAACTCAGATTTTGCACAGCAGCCAAGGCATGTCCCCACTCCCTTCATTCTGCAGTCTCTTCCACAACCCCCAGACTTTGGGTACAACAGAGTTTCAAGAAACACTCTTGCGTGAAGTTCCCTGGGCTTAACTGACTGGTAGATCAATGCCAAAGATCTCCCTGAGCCTGGCTGTCCCCCAGGCAAGTACGGTCAGGCCCCTGGTTACAGAGACCACAGAGAGAAGCAACCGAAGCTCTCCGACACCGGCTGTCCTCTGAGCCTGTGCTGTACCTGGGCAGGGTGTTATTCTCCACAGGACACCAGCCATAGATCTCACAGGTGGAACGGGTGGTGTTGAACATCACACATTTCCCAGTTCTTATCCCTAGAAATGAAACAGTGTGTAGAATTTACTATTCCTTTTCAAAATGCCTTCTCTGCATCTCCCCTCCTGGGACAGTGCCCTAGCCACTGGCTTGTTCTGCCCTTCTCAAAACCCAGACCACAAAGATGACCCTGGGATCACCTTTGGTGTTTCCCCCACTCAACCACTTCCCTGCGAAACCTTCCCTCGAGGCCGAACGACAGGAGCTGTTTCACAAAGACTAGAAGCTGCCTGCTGCTACCAGCACCCCCTGCCCCGTGGGTGCTGAATGGGAACGTGCATCCCTGGACAGGAGCTGCAGCAATCCCGCACAAAAAGTTTTGGCAACTGACCTACAGCTGAAATCTCCTGTTTCAGCAGAACTCACATGGGCTGCTAATATTAATCAGCATGAAACAAAAGCCAGATTTCATTACGAAAGGAAAACCTGCCAATCACACCGCAACAGCGGTGGCAATTCCAGCAGCCAACGTCAGAAACAGAGTACGCTTGGATGTGCTGTGATGATGCCTGGTGCCTGTGGCACCTGCCTATCCGGCCGTGACCAGTCACCGTGAGGTCAGGCACCTTTGTGGATCTGTTTCCTAACAAACACAAGGAATTTTATGATTTTTTTAGCAATACCATTGCCACGAGCCACTGGGTTTCCCGCGGGACAGTCTGCGTCGTCCACGCACGCCGCGTCGAGAACAGAGGGGCTCTGGGGGAGACAGAGAGAAGCACTGTCACTGCCCCGCGCCGCCACCCGAGGCCACGCGTCACTCACCTGCGTTGCTGCTCCCGTTCCTCCGCGCACGTCCCAGGTGCTTACGGAAGGCATCTGCCACGTCCAGGAGCTGGGCAGCCTCCAGCCAGCGAGGAGAGAGGGGTCTCCAAGAGGCAATCCTTCCCGCCTGTCTCCACGCGCTCCAGGGCACTCGCCTCCTGTGCCTCGGCAGCAGGGGAAGCCTCAGCAGCTAGCCTGGACCTTTCATCCGGGACCAGGAACAAGCACAGCTGATTTTGGGAGAGCCTTAACGGCAAAGCCCATTAAGCACCTTGTAAAGCACCACCACAATTCCTCCACGAAAGGGCTGAAGAGACCCTAAATACAGCGTAACACTAATTCTACAGGAGACACAGACAGCTTCGCCCTCGCTCTGGACCCACCAGACTGCCCGCAGCAGCAAGAAGCTCCCATTCAAACAAAGGAGCCACCAGCCCATCAGAAACCCACCTCCTCACGCCCAGAGGGGCACGGAGGCCCAAAGGCAGGTGGGGAAACTCCAGTTTCGGAATCAGAAGCAGGACTCTGACCAGGCCCACCCAGGACAGCCTCAGCCCCTCGTTCCCAGTGTGAAACCCACCGTTGTGAGCCAAGAGGAACAGCTCTCTGAAGCACCTTTGGGAGTGGGTGGCAGACAGGTACACTGCCAAGCAGTGTGGGAATCATTTTGGGACACACAGGACATTTAGAGGACGGGATGTTGAGGGGAGGAAGAAAGGCATGGAAGAGGGAGAGATCTAGGTGAGATGAGAAGGAACAAACACTGGAAAATAGAGAGACAAAAGGACTGGTTGCATGAAAAGAGCTGACCTGCACCTCATCAGTCTTCAGTTCAAACTCCACTTGTCACCACCTTCCTGGGCTCTATTCTGCATGTGCCTGGGGGCTGAATGTCACCAGCTGGAGTGGGACCACCAGTCGTGGGGGTCCCTGTGGGTGCCAACAGCGACAGCAAGCGCAGGCATGCACGTGACCGTGTGAGGCGGACGAGGCAGCGAGGCGGTGAAGGGGCCTGGGAGGCGCAGGGGACATCTAACAGCAACGGCCTGGGGGCCCAGGGAGCCCTGTCTGACTGCTGGGCAGGGGTGGCTACTGGATTGACGTCTCATCCCTGCGGATGGCCCACTCATGGCTTGCAGGACCCACCTGCAATACTGTAATAAGCACTTTTGGGAGCTCTTTGAATCCTGGATTCAAACCAGATGTTACGGATTCAGCCTCCAGAAGCACCCAGACAACAGATACTTGCAGATGACTGCGTCAATCCCGTCCCAAGTCCAGGCAATAAGACATGCAACAAGTGCCACTTGGCAGACAGACACCTCTGGGTGTTCAGGGTATGCAAGCTGCAAAGCTGGGGAGAAATTCAAGTACTGAAATCTGTGACAGTGTTACAGAAAACCTAGAACCTGGTCAAGAAGGTTTCTTGGAAAGCAAATCACCAGTAACACCACATGCGAGCAAAGAGGGATGAGGCTTCTCCCAAAATCAAACACCCCACTTATCCCCTCAGGACACGGTCCTGGGGACCTGGGCTGGGACCAGTGCTGCTCACGTGTGCGTCCACCAGCAGCATCGGGACCTGTAAGGGCTGAGCACAACGGGCTGCGCTGAAGACCAGAACTTAAGTGAAGATGGCCCCTTAGCCCCAGAGCTTGCGCCTGGACACAGGGGATGCGTCAGCGACTCAGGCTTTCTGTCTCCAGGTCTATTTTGGTCATCTTCATTAACCTTCAGAGCTCCTTGCAAATAGAAGTGGTTTCCAACCACTCAAAATATTTGAGATCAACATTGAAAGGACTCCCTAAGAGATAAGCCACAGCTCAGCCACAGATCTGAGCTTAACACAGACATCAACTGCTAAAACAACTTGTCCTGCGTTCGGGTGCTGCCTCTGACCCCGGCTGGACCTTTCCCTGCTCTGCCAGCACAGAGTATCTCCTGCAAAGTCGAAAGCTGCCACTGTTAAACGTTTACAGTTCCAAACACGAACGTCAGCTGCAGTCCCAAAGCCAGCAAGGGAGATACTGGAGAGCAGCACAGGGTGGATGCAGAGCCAGGCATCCAGACACATCACAGCACTGCAACGGGATGAAACGCTCTGCTCTTTGTATCCTTGGCTTGCACACTGCAAAAACAAGCGCCGAGATGCCTGTGACTGCCCGTGAGAGAGCCCCAACGTGCTCTGTGGCACATCTTCCCCGGAGACATTCCTGCAGCTATCAGTACTTTAGGAGTTCTCACCATTTGAAAGAGCAATCATTAGTACCATTCTTTCTGACCCAAAATTGAAGTTGCTCTTCCTCTTCCGCAGCCTGCGGGCTGCATTTGGAGAGCAGCCCAGCCTGGCAGCGCGCAGCACAGGGCAAGCTGGGAGGCAAGATCAGGCTGGGTGCGGCACAAACCGACGGGACTGTTAGGACAAGCGGTGCTCGGCACAGGGACAAGGTGCCAGCGGCAGTTTAGCTTTGATACTTGCTCCTGTCTGCCACGCAGGGTCCAGCCTGGGAGAGCTCAGTTGAGGAGCTGGCCTGAATCCAGCCTTAAGGGGTCAATTTCTCCCAGAGAACATACACCACTAAGTGCTGGCTGACTGGGAAACGCCCTAGACCTTGCGCTCTGTCCCTCCTAAAAACGAGGGACTAAGAGGGGGAGGATACTAGTCCTGCAGCGAAGAGTTATAAAAGAAACCTGACACCGGCATCCATGGAGTGTGTGTAAAAGCATCAGGAAAAACGGCAGAGGAGAGGTAAGAGAATGGAACAGCAAGTCAAGAAACCCAAAATACGTGCGAGAGTCAAGAAGGAACACAGGTAACAGATAGATTAGTTGGGGGCAGCAGCGCTGATGCCAGAGATGGAACAGCAGTGGGGCAACGCAGCTCAGCCTCCCCAAAGCAGCCTTTGTCCAACGGCAGCAGGAAAGCCTGTGCAGATCACACAGTGTCACCACCCCTCACCCAACAGACCGTGTCCCTTGTCCCTTGTCCTTCCAGCCACCACAAGTGATTCCGCTTGGATGCACAGCTTGGTTCATGCAGGTGTGACACAGCAAGTGCAAATGAGCGAGCAAGATCTACGGAGCAATGAGAATGAGGGGAATCGGTTTCATTTGGAATAAAAATCCATTTTTCCCTTCCGTCTGGTCTCACGCAGGTTTTTTGCGAGTTCCTGCACGGCTACAGAGCAGCAGCACTGACTGGCTTCACAAATCCGAGCCCACCACCGGCCGGGACGCAGCACGGCTCGCTTACCTCGGGACAGGTGCCCTGGGCTTGCACTGTGGCGATGAAGTTGGTCACCAGAAAAAGCGCATTTTCTCCCTAGGAGGCAGGAGGGCACCTTCAGCAGGGGGTTCACACCGCCGCACGCGTCGGCAGCAGAACAACTGACGCATTTTGCTTTTTTTGTTGGTTTTTTGTTTTGTTTTTTTTTTTTTCTTTTTGGCTTTGACATTTACAAAGTTAACACCGCCTTTCCCTTCCCGAGGGGGTTTTGCCGCAGCCTTTTGCCACCCCCCCCCACCCCGGGCCGTACCTGGGGGGCCCGGCCGAGGTCCGCCGCGTCCCACAGCCGCCGGCCCGCGCCCCCCACCTCGGCCACCGCCGCCCCTTTCAGCTTGGTGACCAGGGCGGCGCGGGGGGCCGGGTCGGTGTCCTGGTAGCCCTTCCGCACCAGCAGCACCCACCTGCGGAGGGCGAGGGGCGCTGAGGGGACCCCTCTCGGCCCGGCCCGCCCCGCCCCCTCCGGCGGGATCGGGCCCCGGGGAAGGGGTAGGGGGGGCGGCTCGCCGCGGCGGGAGGGGGCCGGCCCTACCCGAGCAGGTAGGCCAACACGCCGAGCTGCAGCAGGCGGTGCAGCAGCCCGACCCGCCGGTTCCGCGTCAAGGCGAACTTCGCCGT
>WHYT01014521.1:14498-29310 GCA_009806455.1 Tetrax tetrax | reverse complement strand
AATTTTAATTTTTTTTTTTTTTTTTTTACAAATTAACATTTTAAATAGATTAAGTGTCAATGGTTACGAGCCGCATTTGACAACTCTTAGGTCTTTGCCAGTTTAAAAAGCTGACCGAGAGCCCTCGCTGGGCCCCGGCGTATTTTGCGATGCAGTTTCTGTCGCCTTTCTTCCAAAGGAGACCGGAAAAGGGTCTGGAACCTCCCCCTGTCCCCGCTCCGTCAGGACTTCGACTGCTCCTCCCCAGCCCTGCGCTGGGCTCCTTCACTTCTGATACCTCACTGCGGTTCTTTCTGCTCGCCTTTCTCCTGGTGCCAACAGATTTATACCAGAGATGAAAAGCCAACAGTCGATAAGGAGAGTTAAGTCTGTCTGCCTCCCCGGATAGCGCCGGAATACTTAATTTTAAAATAAAGACTGACACGGTTATCACGGGAAGGAGACTTCCCTAGCGAGTGACAGCAGCGTGGCTGTGGGTTCCCTCAAGCCACTCACGCTGTAATTCCCATTTTTTTTGCCCTGGTTCCCAAGTTCTCCCTGCATTCAGCTCGTACCCCTCGGCAGCTGTGGGAACCTGTCCCCGCGCTGCTCAGCATCAGCCTTGCTTTGACAAAGGGGTCAGGCCCATCTTGGCGACTGTTTTATGTAGCTGTAAAGCTCGAGCTCCAGGCTGCCTTGTACGGCTCTGCAGGTCCTGGGACGGGCTCCCAGTTTTGGTGGGTCTGCCCGGAGCCCGGCCCCGTGACCGAAATGCCCCAGTGCAAAGCCACTCTCGGTGATGCCCGGTGGCCCCGGCCAGGCGCTGAGCCAGCCCAGCCCCAGAAGCACGCGTTGGTGGCTGGGAAGCTGGGCTATGGGCACGGATGCCCGGAAGCGACCCCAGGCAGGGTCTGCGCGCCACGGGCATGGCGCTCTGCTGCACTGGCAAAGCGCGGGAGGAACGTGGCTGCAGGGTGGCACGGCTCTCCCTGCCCCCAAGCTCTCCGGGATTTTCCAAGCATCAGCTCAGTGAGCACGTTCCCCACGGGGACACAGAGCACAGACACCCAGAGCATCACAGAACCAGTGTTTATGAGGGTGACCAAGTCAGCCCATCACTCACAAGCCACTACACAGAAGTGCCAAGCAGGGCCACAGCACGGCGGGGACGTGCCGCTCCGGCGGCAGCGGCGCAGCTGGGGGCGAGGCGGGATGCGGAGCAGTGCTGGCAGACGGAGGGGTTCACCAGGGAGCTTGCACGTCGTACAGAGACCCCACCGTGGACCCTCTGGGCCACCCCAGGGCCTGGCCAGCGAGAAGCAATGGGTCGAGCCTGCCCACGGTCCCCGGCTCCTCGCAGGATGCGGACAGCGTTGTGTCCAGCACGGCTGCGGGGAGCAGGGTGTCCACGCTGCAAGGCCTGGCAGTTCAGCAACCTCGAGCTCCCCTGATTGCTTTCCGTGTGTTTCTTCCAAAACTTACCAAAACATCTTTCCTTTCCACTTCAGGCTACCCACAGGCACCAACACCGCTGCTGGGGACCCCCACCAGGATGCCACAGAGCACGAGGGTGCTCACTGGGGAGGGGACAACACCAAAAAGCACCCGCAGAGCCCGTCCCCGGTCGCTGAGAGCCTGTGACGGGCACCACGGGAGCACCTGAGCCCCCCACCCTGGGGCTGTGCTGCGGGGCTGCAAGGGATTGGGGGGGCCGGCTCCTGGCAGCCCAGTCTGGAGGTGCTGCTGGGGACCTCTGGGCAACAAGGCCACAAATCTGGGGTCCTGAGCACGGGCCTGGGGCAAGAGCCTGGCCCCAGCAGGACCACGCAGGACGTCCCAGCCGGGCACGGCCCCCAGCCCCTCCAAAAGAGCTGATGCCAGCGGCGATGAAGATGTGGTTGGGCTTCTGCCGTGCCAGCCCCCACCGGCGTCCCCAGGGTCCCTGCCCAGCCATTCGCTCTGGCCACCTCCTTTCTCCATCTCCTGTTCCCAGCCCCCTCTCAGCCCCCTGCTCAGCCCCAGCTGTTCAGAGAGCGGCCCGGGGACGGCAGGGATGTCGGCGGAGACGCACATTTGGCCGCTGCCTCCTTCTGCAGGCAGGGCTGCAGCCAGGGTGAGACCCAGGGTGGGCCGCGCTGGGCTGCCTGCCCCGGTCCCCGGGGACCCTCTGCACCCCACTGCACCCCACTGCACCCCTCTGTGTCCCTGGCTGCGCGGCCGGGCCAGCAGAAAGGAGATGCTCTGCTCGGCGCCCGGGTGCGCTGGGGGAAGGTGGCGAGGACGCGGGTCCTGGCGAGCAGGCCAGGCGCAGGGCTGAGACCCAGTTCTGGTGGGGACAGGAAGGGAGGGAGCCAGCCCCCGCCACGCTCTGCGGGGAGGTGGCGGGGAACGGCGAGCATCCTCGACATCTCTGGCAGCCCCGGCGGCTCTGCGGCTGAAGAGACTGGGAGGAGGAGAGGGGGTCTCTGGCCTCGCCATGGGGAGGGAGGCAGACGCTCCCACAGCCAGGTGCCCCCGTCCCCCCGCGGTGTCATCTCTTGCAATCTTCGGTGTCAGCGTCCGGCAGCCCGGCGGCGGGCTGGGAGCTGGGCTGGACGGCCTGCACCCTCTCCTCCAGGCTGCCGCTGGGGAACACCACGTAGCGAGCAGTGACGCGCTGCGGCCCGGGCTCCCGCAGGTTCTCCTTGCTGTGCCAGATGCCGTAACCGAAGTAGACGAGCAGGCCTGCAGCGGGGCACAGGGGAGCAGCGGCTGGGACAGGGGCCGGCGGCTGGCACCGCTGCGCTGGCATCCCAGCGGAGCAGCGCGAGCCACCTCACCGGGCAGAAACCAGGATCCTGCAGCGCGTTAAAGAGCAAAAGGGGCAACGCCGGTCCCCAGTGCCCCTCCTCAAGGGAGCTGCCTGGAGAGCAGGGGGTGGTTCTGGTCCAGCGCGTGAAGGACCAAAACCGTAACCCTCTGGGAATGAGAGAGGGTCAGGGAGACACTGGGAGACAGCTTGCATCTCCGAAGGGGAATCGGAGGCAGAAAGGGGCGCGACACGTTTATAAACCCGTCACTGGGGAAAAAGAGCTGCCAAAGCCGCCGGCTGGTGCTGAGGCCGGCCCGGTGCCCCTCTGCCCGCAGCAGCGGCCGCCTTCCCGGGGAGCACTCACCTACGAGCAGCCAGACGGCGAAGCGGAGCCACGTCATGGAGCTGAGCTTCAGCATCAGATAGATGTTGAGGATGATACTCAGCGCGGGGGAGAGGGGCACCAGGGGGATCTGCGGGAGAAACAGAGCCAGGGGGCAGTGAGACCATCCCCAAAACCACAGAGACGAAAGCCAGCACTGGTAAACATGAGGGACAAAGTGCCTCTCACCCTGGGCTTTCTGAAGACAACCTTTTCTTCACCAGGACAAAGACAGTCAAAAGGAAAAATGGCCAGTTTGGGGAGCTGGGAGCCAGGCTGGCGGGGTGGGCACGGCTCTGGAAACAGCCCAGAGGCACCGTCACAGGGAGCAAACAAGCCCCCAGCGCAACCAGGGCCAACGCGGTCCTCGTTGGAGGAGCCGGGGCAGGGGCACGGCAGGAAGGTGGTGTGACCACCAGCGTTACCGACCACGCAGCCGCACCGCACCGCGGCATGGGTGGGCTGGAAACGAGAGAGCGGGGAGCAGGAGGGGCACAAAAGTGATTTGGAGACTGAAGAAGAGAGCTCCCTCACGTAGCTGGAGAGCAGACCAAAGGCAGGAGGGGAGCGGGGGGCTGTGGGGATGTGGAGGAGGGAGCTCAGAGCGGGCAGGAGCAATCCCATGGGATGGAGACAGAGCTGCTGGGGATGTCCCCTCCCAGGGACCGGTGACCGTGCAGAGTGACACCGTGCGAACCAGCACCTCCCCACACCCAGTGCCTGCTGACACCTCTTCCTCCTCCTCCTCCTCCTTCAGCAGTTGCAGTGCTGTCACCAGACCAGTGCGACTGGGACCTCCCGAGGTCCATCAGAGCTGCTCCCACCCCGCCGGCCCTGGCAGAGGGACTTGGCCCCCGGGCGTACCTGGAAGGTCTGCGTGCCACGCTGCTGCTCGTGCGCCCAGATGAGGAGGAGGCTGAGCAGGAAGCCCAGGCTGAAGAGGACCAGCAGCAGGGAGTAGCTCCAGGTGGGCAGGTGGAGGTGGGTGTTGCCGAACACCAAGATGGAGCAGAGGCAGATGGCGGACACCATCAGGGTCACCACAGCCACCGTGACCACCTCGCCTGGGTAGAAGTCACTGAGGAACTCCAGGTAGGGCTCAAAAGCTGCCTTCAGCTGCCCTGGCTCTCGGTGCTCTTTGCTCTTGTCCCTGTCCACCAGCTGAAGCTTGTCGGAGAAGGACTCGTACTCCTTCAGCTCACCGGCGGACGGACCCTCATGGGGCTCGGGGCTGGGCCGGCCACCGGCCACTGGCGCAGGGGCGTCCACCTTCTGCTGCTGGAAGCGCAGGACAATGATGCTCGCGGCCACAAAGGTGTAGGCCAGCAGCGTGCCGATGGACAGGAACTGCACCAGGGCCTCCAGGTCAAAGACAAGGGCCAACAGGGCCATGAGGAGCCCAAAGACCACAATGCCAACAACGGGCACTTGCGTGCGAGGATGGACTCGGGAGAAGACCTGGAAGAAGAGCCCGTCCTCCGCCATGGCATAGACGATGCGCGGCAGGGAAAAGAGGTTGCTCAGCAGGACCGTGTTCATCGCTGAGGGATGAGGAAGAAGAAGGAGGATCACATCAGACCCAAACCACCCCCGTTCCCAGCCCCCGTCATGAGCAGTGCGGGCAGCTCCCACCGCCGCTGCCTGAACTCACCGCAGATGGAGCCAGCGGCCACCAGGAACCCCGCCCAGGCGTAGCCCCTCCTGTAAAATGCATCTGCCAGGGCAGAGTCGGGGTCCAGCGTGTGCCAGGGCACCATCAGCGTCAGCACCACCGACACCAGGATGTAGGCCCCGGTGGCCAGTCCCAGGGAGAAAGCGATGGCCCTGGGGACAGCCCGCTGCGGGTTCCTGGCCTCTTCACTGGAGGCTGCGATGACGTCGAAGCCCACAAAGGCATAGAAGCAGGTGGCTGTGCCGGCCATGACGCCTGACAGCCCATACGGGGCAAAGCCGCCCTCCTGGGCACTCCAGTTCTTGGGCTGCGCGAGGACGAAGCCCATGATGAGAATGAAGAGGATGACACCCATGCTGATGGCCGAGAAGACGTGGTTGAGCCAGGAAGACACTT
Organism: Tetrax tetrax; assembly: GCA_009806455.1. Lineage (NCBI taxonomy): Eukaryota > Metazoa > Chordata > Aves > Otidiformes > Otididae > Tetrax > Tetrax tetrax. The sequence continues at coordinate 24,090 of WHYT01014521.1, read as the reverse complement.
TGGCCCCAAAGGAGATGAAGGCGGTGGCTACCAGCAGGATGGCAGCTGCCAGAAAGTCGGGGTAGCGGGCCAGGAACGGCACCTGCCAGGTGCCCACGTGGGTCTCGGTGAAGTTCTTTATCTTGTGGTTGAAGATGGAGTCCAGGTAGCCGCTCCAGGCCCTGGCCACCGCGGCTCCCCCGATCATGTACTCCAGCAGCACGTTCCAGCCGATGAGGAAGGCCCAGATCTCACCCACAGACACGTAGGTGAACATGTAGGCAGAGCCTGTCTTGGGTACACGAGCTCCAAACTCAGCATAGCAGAGAGCAGCCAGGAGCGAGGCAAAGCCAGCAATGATGAAGGAGATGATGACGGCGGGGCCAGCGATCTCCTTGGCCACGGTGCCCGTGAGGACATACAGCCCGGAGCCCACCATGCCCCCAATGCCCAGCAGCGTCAAGTCGATGGTGGAAAGGCATCTGTTGAAGGACGTCTCCATCATGTCATCCTCCAAGGTCTTCACCCGGTTGAGTTTCTGGCAGAAGCGGGTCAGGTCGGCAGAGCGAGGCAGCCATCTCGCCATCCTGGAGACAGTGGGCCCTGCCCTCCGGCAGGATGAGGGATCCACAGTGGCGAGACCCTGCCCGGAGCCCTGGCAGAGGAGCAGGAAAACGTGAGCATCCCCTGCTGCAGGGAGGTATCGGGCAGTGGGGACAGGCTGGAAAAGCCACCGGGGCACGTTCAAGGTGTCCCTTGCTCCTCAGCCAGCGTGAGGCTCAGCGCCGGAGCGCATCCTCGTCCAGGGCGGTGGCACGGGACAGCCAACCACCCCGCGCAGGGGCCTGTCCTTGTGCCACCTGGTGGGAGGCAACGTCTCCCAGGTTCTCCTTTGTAAAACGGAGCTGCGTTAAAGCCCAAACCAGGCTGCCCTGTCCCCCCTGAAGGTGTCTGCTGCTTCCCCTCCACCTTACTCAACATCCATCCGACCTTCTCCAGGGACTGCCGGGGGCCCACCAAGGGGGCAGGCAGCATCTCCCCGCTCCCAGCATCTTGCTGCTTCCCCGGGAAAGCCCAGGCGTGGCACGGAGGCGTGTGGCAGGAAGGCCAGAGCGGCTTCAGTGAGGACATGGGCGTCCCCGGGCAGACGGAAACACGTCCAGCGCCCTGGGACCAAGCCCTGGCTGCCAGGAGAGCCACAGAACCAGCTCTGGGAACCATCAGGTGCCGCCTCACGGTCTGCCATTTTGGGGATGCTCTCCCCTTCCTCCCCACGCCAGGGTACATGTCTCCCTGCATCCCCAAACCGCGGGTCCTGCTCAGAGGGCTCGTGCTGCTCGGCACAGCCCTGCTCCCGGAGTCCATCCCCTCTCGGAGGCCAAAAGGTCCTGGAAAAGCCTCCGCGAGCTGACATGACGCTGGCCCACGGGGACAACAGGCCTGTTGGCACCAAGCGTGCTGGCGGAGCCCACCTCCCCCCCCCGACCCCAGCCCCGATCACCACCTGCGTCTGAGCCCCAGTATCGGGGTTCCCGACCCCCTCGCACCCACCAGCTGGGCAGGGTGCGGAGCTCGATGCCCGCCAAGCAACTGAGCATCCCACCCCAGTTTGGTGTGCTGGACGGGGTGGTCACGGGTGGGGACCCCCGGGCTTGGGTGTTCAGCCTTCGGATCCACCCCCGCGTGGGGAGAGGGGAAAGTTTCGCCCCTGCTCCGCCCCGCTGCGATGCCGGTGCTCGCGGGGGGGAGGGGGACGACCCAGCTCCAGTTCCCCCGAGTGGGAGCATCCCACGCCCCGGCCCCGCTCCGGTCGGGCCCCGCTCACCTGCGTGGGCGCAGTCGGGGGCTCCGCCAGCGGCCCCGCTCCTGGACCCGGCCCCGGCCCCGGCCCCGGTCCCCACCTGCTCCGCGCCGCCGCCGCCTCCCGGCCCGGCTCCGCCCCCCCGGCCCCGGCGGAAGGGCGGGGGCCCGGTGCGGCGGCTGCGGGGAGCGGCAGCCGGTTGTGCCGCAAAGGCAGCCCCGGCCCCTGCCCCTTCCCCACCGGAGCCGGGAGCAGAAAGTCGGGGTTAACGCGGGGGCGTCCCCCGGAGGGGCTGACGGATTTTTTTGGCAATGTGTCCGGTTGGTCGCGGTCCCCACGGCCTCGTCGCTGGAAGCTGGACACCCCCCGCCCCTCCCCGGGCCCCCACGGTGTCGAGGCGCTGGGCTTGGGCGCTGCAGCCCTGCCACGGCCCAAGGGACCAGCGGAGGATGGAGCGGGTACCCGAATCTTGGCCGCTGGACGCAGCTCTGGATGGAGCCAGGGGCTGAGAGCCCGCTCCTCAGCTCCTGGGCTCTTCCAAGGGGGAATCTGCCTCTGCTTCCTGCGCTCTGAGGCACAGGGACCTTCTCCGTGCTCAGGTGTTTGTCACGAGGAAGCAGAGGTGTAGGGGAAAGCAGCTGGACGAAGAGGAGCTCCTCAATGGGCCTGTCCAGCTCCCGTCCTGCCGCCCAGGAGCAAAGAATCACAGGGTGGGAAGGGATGTGTAACGGCCACCCAGTCCAACCCCCCTGCCAGGAGCAGGGACATCTCCAACCAGATCAGGTTGCTCAGAGCCCCGGCCAACCTGGCCTGGAATGTTTCCAGGGATGGGGCATCCACCGCCTCTCTGGGCAACCTAGAAAGCCGGTGCCTGGGCAAGAGCTCAAAACCTGAGCATAGGTGTGTCCTGCTTCCGCCTGGCTCCGAGCACCTGCAGCTTGGGGAAGGGGAGTCAGCTCTTGCCATCATCAAGTCAAAAGGCATTTCTTTTCCAGAAGTGCCTCAGCATCTCTTGATCCAACAGAAACCTCCTCCTTCTCCAGCCCCCTCTGTAGCAAGGAGTTGCCCAAGCAGTCACCTGCCGTCTCCCCCCAACCTGCCTTTTACAGGTGGGGGGCTTCATGTAACATCCCAGCTCTCGCATTTGACAAGAGTGCAGTCCCTCACTACGTTTTACCTCTACCGTGTCCCCTCTCAGGCACCTCATTTTCAGACAGAGGAGTCCAGACCTCTGATGTCCCCAGGGCCTTTGCAGAGCCCATTCCTGCTGCCACCCTTCTCAGGCTGAAGGGACCTGTGTTTGGGTGCTGGTGCACCAGCAACGTCACAACAGCAAAACGTTTTTAATTTTCTTACCTGCTCCTTTCCTAATGTCTCTTTTGGTTTTCTGAAGCTGGGCCCAGCTGCCATCAGCCCAAACGTCACTTCTGAGTGAAGGCCAGCCAGGCTTTCCTGGGGCACCGCTCGGGAGCTTGGGGGCCACACAGCTGGGCACACCAAGGAGCTGAGCCAGCTGAGATACAGGAATCCTTCACAGCTCCTTCGGACCACCGCGTCTGAGCCCAGCCTGGCCACCAGCAACACCACCGCTGCAGTAGCACGGGCGCAGCCAGCGCTGTAGGAAGGCGTCACCCTCTAGTGACACAAAGGCACCTGCTTGGAAAAATATCCGTGTGTGCGCAGTGCCGTACCGCCCAGCCGTGCTTCGTGAGGGGGCTGAGCAAGTTTTCCTCCACTGAAGCCGCGCTGACCGAATGCTCGGATGGTGAGCTGCCCCAGGCGCTTTATTCCCTGAAGACAACCTTTTCCACCAGCTAACCCCGTCTGACCACCCGCCCACTCTCCACCTCGTGCAGAAAGCCTCTCTGAAACACAACCTGATGGCAGGCACGGAAAATTTCAGCTTGGATAGCTGCCTGGCAGAGCCATCTGCAAGCAGACGGCGGGAGTGGGAAGCTGTTGTCGTCGCAGTGCCGGAGCAGCCCGCCATGGTCCCTGGCACCATCTGCCCCCAGCAGAGACGCCAGCGACCAGCTCGTGGGAAGCTCTGGACCAAGGTGGACTCCACTGCAGCACAGGGCAGCGAAGCAGGGCTGAACCCACCGGCAGCAATCCCGAGCTGCTGCATTTGCTGCCCACGGGTGGTACTGAGCGTCCCCAGCCCCACGCTGGCTCTGCCACCGCTCCAGCTGCGCAAGAGAGCTCGTGTCGAAGAAGGGGGTCCCTCTGGGAGGCAGCGCTACCAGGCAGTCGGTCTCCTTTCCCGCAACAGGGCCCATTGTTCATCCCTGCCTTCCTCATAATCACCTCAGGAAGCAATTTCCTAACAGCTCTGGCTGCACACAGAGGAACACGGATCCCTCCTTCACCCGGTCAGCACCAGATGCTACTGTGTCTGCACATCTCCTCCCAGGCAGGATGAAGGTGTCTCCGGAGGTGAACATTGCCCACTCTGCTCCTGGCCATTTTGGGAGTCGAGCGCAGGGCTCCCAGCTGAAGGTCAAGTGGCAACACAATTCAAGGTGGTTCGGGGGATCCTGCAACAGGGCAAGGCCCACAGCAGCCCACTTTCCAGCTGGGGATTTTCCTCCCACAAGAGCCGAACCTCTTGTCTCCAGCTGCCGAACCACAGTAGCGCATGGTGAGGAAAAACCCACTCGTGTTGGAAACTGGGGTGTGCCTCAGCCCTGAATTTGCAAAGTCCCCGCTCCTTGTAGCTGCTGATCTTCAGTGCGTTTGTCTACAGTAGCGGGCAACTACTCTCACACCACCTTGTGCCACCAAAAGGCCACCCACAAGCTCCTCCAACACTTCTGCCGCTTTCCTTACTTCTGCTGGTTTTCCAGCTCCGCAGCTGGCGCTCACTCTCACTTCGGTGATCGGCTTTCACGTGAACAGAACGGCTCCCAGTACCTTGGGCAAGGGGTACCAACCCCCCTGGCAGTACCGCGTCCAGCTCTGGAGCCCCCAACATCAGAAGGTGGTGGGTGCCCCATCCCTGGAAACGTTCCAGGCCAGGCTGGCCGGGGCTCTGAGCAACCTGATCTGGTTGGAGATGTCCCTGCTCCTTGCAGGAGGTTGGACTGGATGGCCACTGAAGGTCCCTTCCAACCCAAACTGTTCTGTGATGCTGTGATTTTATGACCCATTTCCCAGCCTCAGTAATTAACAGCACACTGAGTGTTCTACTGCTGATGAGATCCCTGCAGTAACAGTGGCCAAGAGCAAACAGGAACATGCAGATGTCTCCCAAAACCAAGGCTTGCTCTGGGAATGCCAGAAAGCCCTTGAACAGTGACCTGGTGTAATTAAAGGCCTTCAACACACGATGGCCCCAGTCTTTGAGCCATCCCCAACAACTTCTCCTGCTTGGACTTCAGCCGCGAGGAACAGAGTGGGTTACAGACTCTGCCTTGCACCATCCTGCTTCCCAGGCAGCCCGCGCTGCGCGCCACCCCGCACCAACGTATTTCTTACACACCTGAAGCAAGCTTTTGCCAAGTTCTCAGCAAGTGCCCCCACTCCTTCTGCACCCCGAGTCTGAGGGGTGTGACTCAGGCTCCTGCGGTCATCAGCTCAGCCCTGAAGGGTCTGGAACACTCAAGGTCCCCCCTGTCCCCAGCTTTAATCTGGAGCACCCCAGCCCTCACGCTCATCAAGCAGGGATGGGACACAACCGCAACAGCAATCACTGATGTTTAGGAAGCAGCAGCCGTGGAAAGCAGGACAGAATATTTTATTTCTCTCCATTTAGAAACCGGTGTAAAGTTAACAAAGCAAAAGCTCTCAAGCCTTCTCTGCTATCCAAGTCCGGTGGGACCGCCAACGTCACAGCCCAGTGACGGGGGGCAGAGGTACGAACTGTTCCTTTAGTAAAGCAAATGCCGTTATCTGCCTAGACGTCTCTCTGGGAAGGATCTGCCTGTTTAAGAGGCTCCTTCTGCCGCAGCACACACAGAAACACATTCTTGGACCTTTTCTCCCCACCTGCCAACCACCTGCCACGGTGGGGCAGCACCCAACGCAGAGTCCACTCTTCTGCCTTGTCCAATCCGGCAGCCGCTCGCCTCTCCCATTCCCTGGCAGGGACACCGGCTCCACCTCTCGAACTGGGAGAGGAGATCACGCTGCTCACCGTTCAGCTGGATTCACCTGGACACGGGGCTCACCCGTTCACAGCTGGGCTGGGTTTGCTGCCTCGGTGCCTGGCCCTGTCTCTCCTGGCCCCAGCACCACCGCGGGCTGAACACGGCAGATGAACGCTGCCGCCTCTCGTCTCAGCAAGACGCGTAGAACACACGTGCTCTGAGGACTGCAGAGGCAGTCGGATGCTCCCCAACCGCCTCCCGGCTCCAGGGCTCTGCTTCTCCCAGCTCTAAGGTTATCTAAGGGCCTCAGCTATTTCTTCTACGGCCAGGAGCCTCCTCCTGACACAATATAACACAAACACATTAACAGTCAATTCTTTAGAGGGATTCAGGAGAAAACTCTGGAGAGTAAACAGCAAATACGCTCGTTCAGGAAAAAGCCTTCTCGGACTCGGATTCCTTCTGTTGTAACTTCCGAATCAGTTCCAGTAAATTCATCTGTAAAGTCAGCTCCTGCAAAGGAAGAGAGAACGTTTTTGTGAGAAGATGATCCCATTCCCTGCTGCAGGAGCAGAAAGGACTGGTTTGTACCACCCACTCAAGAGCTGCTAATCTTCAGGGAACAAAAGAAAAAGCACGCAGCTATGAAACAAAGGCTTCGCCCTGTTTAAGCACATCTATAAAATACAAGGCACTGCTACCTGCAGAGATCTGCAAACGGTAGCTGGCTTAAGAATCCCAGGGCTTTACGATCCATTAAGGATTCAGAAAGGTTCGCAGCAGCGGCCCCTCGCATGGACATGGCCTGGAGGAGCTGCTCCGGGTCAGCACGGCTCCCTCCTCTCGTCCTTCAGCAGCGTCTCCAGCGCTCGGGTCCTTTTCCAGCACAGAAGGGCAGGACGCAGGAGGGATCGCCCTGGGTGCTCTCCAAGGCACGTGCAACACACCGCTGTGCTGGCGCATCAAATTCCCTCCAGGTCCCTCGTTCCCCTTCAAAACCTCCCTTGTCCACGATGGCAATCAAGCGGTGGTGACTGCAGTACGGCTGTGGTCTCCATCAGCTCATGGCTTCTTTACCATCTGCTTGTTCTTCACTCACATTTAGCTCCCGAGGCATTTAGTACAGAGACTACACGGTGGAGGAGCTAATTCAGCGAACCCCGTTCCGTGACTCAGGCTTGCAGACGTTACGTTACGGAAATTAAAAAAACATAAATCTATTTTGGTAAAAACGTATCAACTGCATAAGCAGGCGTTTTACACAACAGACTGGAGGGGGGAAGATATCAGCTGATGAGAAACGCATGGAGAACAGACTCCAGCAGTGATTTCTTACACCATGGTGGCGTTCAGAGGGACAAGCCAAGGTCTGGCTCTGGTTTGCCAGCTATTGTAAAGGCAAACATAAATAAACCCCCGCAAATAAGAACCCCGTTAAGAGTCACTACTTACAAAAATAACCGAAAAGGCAGGGGCAGGAGGGGAGAGAAAGAGCTGCTTGCATTATACAGATGAGGAACAGCAGCACAGGAAAAATAACAGGGGTTCAGAAAGTGCCTGTTTAACTTGGTTTAAGCTATCTTTTCTCACTAGTAGGTCTTTATCAAAGTGAAATTCAATCAGCTGAAAAAACAGAGTGAAGAACAGCCTGTTTCTGCATTCTCTGCAAACTTCCGTGGCGTTACAATGAGACTTTGGAAGCTGTATTTGTTCATTCCTGTGGTGGTGGTAAGACAACAGAGGAAAACCCAGGCAATTGCTCACAAGTTTTAAGAACGGTTGCACTGGGGAAACCAAGAACAATTTTCTAATCACAGTCTGAGACAATCATCTCCAGTAAGTCACATGCAAGAATTAACGAGACACCCAACAAAAAGACTTCTGGAAGGTGATTTGTACAGCTAAGCTAGGCACAAAAGCGATAAACCTACGCAGCCACTTATTTCAGTATTATTCAGACCCCTCCAAGAGTCACAGGACTGCAAGGCTGTTGGCAAAGCGTTCCTTCCCTCCACACTGGGAAAAACATTGCAGAAAGCTGAGGATGTTGCCCTGTCTAATGAGTTCCTGCTCCTTCATTATGAACCTGGTATTAGTCTGCCCAGGGCACATAAGCCATCAGCTGACGAGGCAAAGGACAGATCATTCTTTCTGGCCTAGTGGTTCAGAACTCATTAAGGGCATTTTTTTTTTATTTTTTTTTTTAATAAAGATATTAACACAAGAGTACCGTCAGATCTTATACTCCTTGCCTAAACACCAACCTGGGGATTGGTGGTGATGTAGAAGCCAGACACCCCAGCCTTCTCCAGAGTGCTCTGCTGGTCTATGACTTTTTGGTCCAGCTCCAAGACTATCTTCTCGTCCATCATTCGCTGCTCCTCTCGAATTCGTTGCTCCACAGCCTGAAAAAGATAACAGTAGATTGAAGAAAAAAAAACAAAAAAAAGGGGGGGATGTCTGCCTTCCACAGGCAACAGCTCAGTATCTGAATGACTCTTCCCAAGGAGCCTGAGCAGTGGGCTACGCCGAGTACTCCAGCAGCACGGGCTCAAAACGCAGTGGTCGAAGAACCGCACGCCCCTCACAGCTCCGGTGAGGCTGAAGAAAGACTTGGAGGAGAAACACCGGCCACTGAAGCTCACCCAGCAGCCAGCTCGGACGCCTCCCTGTGCCTCCACGTTCCCTGGACGCTGACATACAGAGCTAGAGCTGTAAATAAATCACAGCCAGATTCCATCGATTCACCAAAGAAGGGAAACTCCTCAAACCCCTAACTTTGCAACTGGAAAGCCAGTTTATTTTGTACTGACAACAAAAGCTGAAGTCTTGCTTGTCACCAGGGTGCTGGGGCTCAGTTTTGGCAGACTGGGAACATTACCAGATGAGGACTTGGCAAACTGGCCCCAGCCAGGAGAACACAGTCCCTCCTGCCTTGCTGACACCTGCTTAGGGCTCGGCGGAGAAACCTCTGCATTGCCTCAGGAGGAGAAACAGAGCACGATGGCAACCTGCTACGAGAAAGGCACGCTGGCAACCTGCTACGAGAAAGACACGCTGGCAACCTGCTACGAGAAAGACACGCTGGCAACCTGCTACGAGAAAGACACGCTGAGGCAGTACAACCCACACCGAGCAACAGACTTCTCTCGCGAGCCACAGGGAGTTGGGAAGAATCAAATCCCATCTAAATAGAAAGGAAAGCTCCTTCTCTTGCAAAAAATAAACGGCACAAGCGACATTTGACTTTGTAACACAGTCAACAGAGGTGGGCATTTCGCTGGAGATATTCACGGGGTAAGTTATCCTCGCTGCGCAGAAAGGGAGAGCTCGCAAAGTCAGGGATTTCCTACACCAGCGGCTGAAGGTTTACAGGACCGGTGCAGATCGGTTTGAGAGGGGAGCCGAAAGCCCGTGCCCTGCTACAAATCCTGGGGAAAAGCCAGAATTTGAATGACAGAGGTCTCGATCCTGAACAGTCTGGAAAAGAGGCGAGGTTTGTCTGCAGCACAGACGTATCAGTGGGTGCCTGCAAAAAGCCTGACTGAAACCAAGAGCAATTCTTACTCACATGGAGCAGGAGCCACTGCATGTTACCTTTCTCGGATGTACAGTAGTCAATTAGCATCTTACATTTTTAATTACGTCCCTAGGCTTGGGAAAGCTTTGCAGAACTACAAGCTATTAAGGAGGATGCAGCACTGTGATCCACCAAAAGATTACC
>WHYT01014520.1:33757-89186 GCA_009806455.1 Tetrax tetrax | reverse complement strand
GTTTTAGGAGAATCAGTCTTGTCCAATACTGAGAAGTTATTTTGCACACAGAGGGCCTTTGGTAAGAGGGTGTTCTGCATCTGAAATAGCTATAGGATTTACCAAAACTGTCTCGCAGCATCCAGAAGCAGCGGGGTCTGCCCTGGTGCTGTGTTTGAGAGTCTTTGGGCCTGTGCCTGGACATTGCCCTGCCAGCTGTGTTTGGGTCCCAGTGTGCTGGCACAGGTGCATTGCTTTCCCAAGTTCCTGCACCTTTACCTTCTCTGGCCTTCGTGGCACATTCCTATTTCCACACTGATGTTCACCCTTTCACAAAATGATAGCTTGCTGCTCTGGGCTCTCTCCTCATCTTCCACATCCCCTCCAAACAAACATACACACACACAAAAAAAAAAAAAACCCAACCAAACCCCCACACACTTTCCTCAGACTAGTGCAGGCTTGTCAAGACTCACTTTATCTTTTGGGGCACTATGTTCATAGTTCACTTATCCAAGGGCACATGAGATTTGGATCACAAAAAAAACAAGGCCTCTTCTTAGCACATTTGATTTTTAGATAGTAAAAGAGTGACGCAGGTCTGGACGAAACAATCAAGCAGTTAGAATCTCCTTGGCTTCAACATCTTCCCTTTAGTGTTCTTGGGGGTTGGTGAAAGTCTGTTGGTATATTGAAGGTCTCCATTGCTGCAGAGGGCTTCCTTTCCAGCTCTGAAATCAGGCACGCATATGCATGCACACACGTACCCAGTTCTTCTGTCTATCTGAAATTGTTAGTGACAGACCTTTCCTTTATAGCTACCAGCCTCCTTTGTTCATCATCAGCTCATTAGAGTGTCAAAGTCCCACTAGGTGATCTGTTGCCTGGCTACCAGTGTACCTGGACAAACCTTTGTTTTCATGGTTTGGCCATCTTCCGTTCAGTGCATTGGTTACGTGGAATGATTCAGCTGTTATTGATTCCTGCTAACCCGCTCAGCCAGCCCAGACACGCAGAAGCCATTCATCTGGCTCCTCAGCCCAAGGAAAATTAAACAGGAGTACAATAAAAGACATAAGAGGTAAAGATATGGACAGTTCCAAAAAGTAAAGCTGGAATTAAGTGTTTGATAGATATACTTAGTAAATTCTCATAGGAAATAAGTTTTCCCTTTTTTTCAGTACTCATGTTTTATTCCTTCAGAATAGTACAGTAGCCTGGCAAACAGTGACTTAACTCTTCTGATTCAATGATTTCAGCTACCGGCCTATTCCAGAAGATGTTCTTCTACATGCATTTGAGGTCTGTAACTAAATATTCAAGTACCTAATTGCCTGAAAGAAGTTGCTAATTCTTGATTCAATATGGTTAAAAGCACAAGTTTTATTCTTTTTCTTTAAAGGCTTTGGATGAGAATAAATGTGGATATATTACTAAAGAGGAGCTGGTCAGATATCTGACTGAAGAAGGTAACATGTCTTTTGTAATATCAGTATTTAAGTAAATAAACATTGCATGTGTATATGGCACCTTGAGGTCTCCCTTCTACATGCCAAAACTTCTGGGAGTAGATATATTGTCTTCAAACGATACCATTGCCATGATGAGTGGCTGCAGACTAGAACATTTCACTGGTGAATAATACAGGGGAAAAACATTTATCTGCCAGCTTGCAGACATTATAAGATAGAGATTATTGTTATTAAGAGTCATAATTCAATCTTGTGTGGATATTTCATTATTCTATGCACATCTCTGTGCTTCATAAGGATGTGCCTCTTTTGCTGTCCTCCTGTAAAATGTATTTTAGATTTCCAGATGTTTCAGGTGGTTTCAGTGCTCATTCACTCCTACATTATCTTGATCTTAATTCTAGTGCCGCATGCAAACAAAGAGATTCAAAGACCAGATTTAAGTTGTATATCATGTAATCCTCAATATCCCTTGAAGAGCCTGCTTTTCTTGCATGGCTGACTCATGTCTGCCTGCCTCAAGTACAAAAAGATGTGCAGACTTTGCGCAAGACCTATCCTCAGATGGAGACTTTGTTCTCAAAGAGGGATGCAGTAGGCCATCAGCAGCTTTGAAGCTCTTAAAAGAGAAAAACCAGAAGCCTTTGCATGATGTAAATACAAGTGAAAGGATAGCCAAATGAGAGATAATAATTCTAACGTACACATTGGAAGAATTCACTCTGACAAAAATGGTTGTTTTGAATTCCCTGTGGCAGAGAGGAACAGGCTGTTTTGGAATTTGTGAACTGAAGGGAGATCAGAAGATCCAGGCCCCTGTCTCCTTTCCCTTACACCAGCTTGCTTGGTGTGCAGGACTTAAATTGGCAAAAGTGAAGGAATTGGACCCTTAGTAATGCTCCTTTTCTCCCCTGTGTGAGGACCAAAAGGAGATCCTTTCAAGGGAAAAGCAGTGTAATTTGCTTTGAAAATAATGCTTATCAAGACAAAGTGTTATTCTCTGCTGTCTTTCAGGGGAGCCCTTTACTCAGGAAGAAATGGAGGACATGCTTTCCACTGCTCTGGATCCAGAAACAAATACTGTTCACTACAGAGACTACATTTCAATGATGATATTGGATGAAACTTAAGATCTTCCACTTTAGTGTTTGAGATGCTTTTTGGTAACAGCAGTGTAGCTTGTAGTTAGCTGAAATACGTATTTTAAAGTATGACAAAGTTGAGCTTGTGACCTGGTGCTTGTAATTAATATAAAATCTGTGTAGCTGTGCTTCCTTGGGTTCTGAGGATATTGAAATATCTTCACACCTGGAAAAAGAGCTCTTGACAGAAATACTGTGTAAGGTCTGGAAAAGAAATCATGGAATCTGGTTTGAAAAATAACAGGAAAAATAATGTTAATGGAGTCAAGAAATGGCTTTACAATTGCTTCTGAAAAACTAATGGAAAATGAGACCTGTGAAAGCGGATAATAAGTAGGTAAGTGACTACCTTAAGATGACTAAAATTGTGAAGGCATACTGCTAAGGTAAAGCTTTTATATTTAAATGTAATCCCTGTTTGTGTTTAACTAATAAGGTACCAGGTAGGTTACTCCTTTTGAAATAATACAGTAGATCAAATAAACATTGAACAATTTCTATTTTTTGTCAAATATTTGTGTTTTGTTTACCACAGGCAATTAAACTGGACCAGTTAGTTCCATTTTTTGTTACTCATCCACTGGCACATAGTATTTTGTTTACATTTTAAACATGCCGGTTAACACTCAAACCAATGTCATAGTCAAATTTACAAAGTAATCCTTGAGAACATTTTTGTTATTATGGGCAATAAGCTGTTCCCCTTTCATAACTAGTTTAAAAGTCAGGAGCTTAAATTGTTGAAAACTTAAGATCGTAGGACTGGTATTTGATTTTCATAAACTGATGAAGCACCATTTTTTGAAAGATGTTAGTGTAGAATACGTGTCTCAATTATCCTTGCTAAAAGACTACGACAGATCTCACTGCTCTTCTAATTTCTAGCTTAATCATTTTCTTGACTGTTACTGTTGTCCTTTGACTTGAGTTCAAGTTCTTTTCCCTTGAGTTCTTGCCTTGTCCATCATCTTCTAACAAGTGAGCAGCTGTTGCTCTCAACTGACACAATCTCAGCTTGTAGAAGATTCTGTGGTCTGGTCCTCAAGGGCACCATCTTGCACTTTGTGCTCCATACCTTTGACCCCATTTCTGTTTTTCTGGTCTCTGTCAAGTTTGGTTTCCTCTGTACAGTGTCCTACCAGTCCTCTGTCTTAATTGCATATCCCAGCCCTGTGTCATCAAAAGACTTCATCAGCTGATGAAATCCAGGGAAGACTGACACACAGAAGCACCTGTCATGCCCTAGCACAAGGTTCCTCATGTCAGGTCTTTTGCTCTACCCATTTGTTTCACTTGAGCTGGAAACTCAGAGGAGTTTTTTTCATACACAGCTGCAAGAGAGCTGCAGTGCTTCACAAAGAAAAGGTTAGCATGATCTAAATGTGGTGATGGAAGCAATCTGCAGGAGGCCATTTTTTAATTATCTTTTTACTTCTCTAACCCAAGTTGTTTTTCACCGATATTTTTGTAAACAAGGCAACAAAGAGTTAATGTGGGTAAACAACATTCACCCAGTTCTAAGCTGGGTTTGCGTCTACGAAGCACTGTTGCACTGCTTCTAAGACTCTGCAGTGCACTCTTGTTAACACATTTACTGTGCATTTCATTTCTTTGTCGGCAAGAATGAAAAACAAAGGTAATCAGTGTTATAGTGTGTGAAGATAGAGGTTTTTTGAAGATTAAAGCAAAAGCAACAAAGGCCCATTAAGAAAATATATTTTTATTAGATTTTTTAGTCTCTCTTTGGAAGCTGAAATTATTTTCCCTAGATGAATCCTTCTTCCTTTTGATATACAGTGTGTTGTACTGGATCTCTAACACAGCTGGCATGAATACAAGTTTCATTCATATTCTGCAGTCTGGGAGCCACTGTCAGCCTCATATTGGATGTCAGCAGGAAGTTGCTTGTATCAGAAAATAATTTCATAGCCCGCAGTGCTCCAGAGAGAGCACAATTTGTTTCTGGTGGTGCTACCCCAGAGGATGCCTCCGCTACTGCTGCATCAAATCAGGATGCCAATGTACAACACAGTTACAGTCCATAGTACAGACAGGATCTTAACATATATCCTTTGATAATACATATAATTTTTATCCTACAGTCCTCAAATTCAAGGGAAGAGGATATTCTAGCAATTAAAAAGTGGGATTGTGTCTGAATTTATCATACAGCATCTCTTCCAGCCTCATCTTCTTGTACATGTTCCCAAGAAAGATACATGCAAATAGGACAGGTAAAAAACAAGTTTCAGTCTTCAGTTTGGGCATAAGCAACCAAATTCCATTGCCTAGAGAGTTTCCAAGCTGAGGGTGGAGGAAGTGTCAAAAAACAATCTCAGGATTGAAAGGATCCTAAAAGCTGAGTGCTCGCTGCCAGCTAGGATCATGTAGCAGTGATCTGACCACCTTGTGAAGGACCTGCCCCATGGGTCCTCCTTGAAACAGCTGATAAGTGTCGCACATGACTGTTCCATTGCCCTTGTCTTTCATGACTTGCTAGTCCATGCCGTGCCCACTCAGCTCCCTGTGGTGGTGGTGGGCTGCATAAGGGGACTTTTCAAAGGTCCCCAGGATGGGCTTTCTGAGTGTCCAGCATCTCTGTGCTCCCCAGGGATGAGCCGGGTCCCATAGTCTAGGAGGAGGAGAGGAGACCTAGGGAACCATTTTGCTATAACTAAAAAACACGATTTGTTTCTAAATTTGAAGGGAAAAATACATTATTTTGTCCTTAGCTTTGAGGTGGACAAATTGAACTGCTGAGTGGTCTTGAGCTGTCTCTAGCTACATGCCTCTCCTTGCTGGCTGTTTTGCCTCTTCCCTCAAGATCAGGAACCAAGATAAGGGAGTGGATCACACAGGGAAGCCTCTAGGGAGAAACCGACCTAGCACCTGGACTAAATCCACAAAGGGAAGCAGAGCCAAGGCTTTGAAGATACTGGGGAAGTCAGCGGGTTTTTGACCTAGTTGAAGGAGGGAGAGGGAAGGGAACTCATGATCCAGATGTAAAAAAGAAAACGAAAAGAAAAAGAAGAAATCAAAGAAGCAAACCCTGGCAACCACCTACAGATACAACTGAATCACCAAGCTGTTTACATCACTGCTGCAAGTTGTAGGCTGGACAAGACTTTACTTGTTTCAAACTTTAAGTAGGTTCAGCTGTGTCAAGGCATATCTGGAATATAGTGGAGATCTTCTCAGCCTTATTGATACTGTGGAGAAATTCTTCCAGCTGCTGACTTGTGTTTGGGAGTCCTGTTGCTTGTATTCCAGGTAATACATTGTTTTTTATGTTTCCCTCCTCAGCTTTGGAGTTGCTTCTCCAAAACACTTTTGTGTCTCCTAGTGACAGTCCCATATATATTTACATCTGAAGGCTTCAACATTTTCCCATTGTGATGCATACCAACATGGTATTTACAGTTCTTTTAGTCTCTCCACTGACTCGGGGCAGAAACAGAAGTTGCAGGACTTCCTCCACCAAAATGCTAAAGGGCCAGTATGAGACCTGGGACTCTAGGAAAGGAACTGGGCTGTTTAGCTGTGTACATCCACCCATGTGTTCTCAGAGGTAAGAGCCTGCAAAATGTTCAGGGTCTTGCCTCTCTTCAGGCAACAAGAATTTGCAATATTTTTCCTTCTTTCTCTTGCTTCAGCCTGTCTTTGCTCTGGGTTTTCTTATACTCCATTCATTAATCCAGTTGCATGATAACTGGTGAGGGCTGAAAATGCAAGAGTGGTTTGCTCTGCCCTGCACCGCTGATGCTCTGTTGCTTGCTCTGACAGCTGCCCATATCAGGATGTCATTTATCGTCAGACCTAGACTTGCTGTCACTGAAATCAGCACTGGCAAAACTCTCATCACAGGTAATGGGAAGAACCTAGGTGTTCGGCTTCAAGGGGAAAGGTGGCGGGGGTGCTGGAGTTCAGCCAAGGCTGGGACGGGGACAGGAATCTAGAGTTTTTTTAAGTCCTGTAATATACTGTTATCATTATGTAAAAGGGGGAGAGTAGTCTCGACAGTAAGGCACCAGGTTTGCAGGCAGGTTTCATCCTAGACTTTGTGAGAGCTATTGGGTAAATTATATAATCTCTCCCTAGCTGAATTTTCCATCTATAAAGTCACAGTAATTATAAGGAATAGGAGACAGGGAGTATCTGTCTTGCCTGCCTGGACTGTTGACTTTTAGTACCACTAACTCTGATGTTTGCACAGTGTCTGGTACTATGATGTTCTGATCAAAATCGGTGCCTACAGACCTCCCTGTCACAAAATTAATAAAATTCTCAGCCTTCAAGTCTTTTGTTCCGGACTGCACACTCAGGTCATAACTTCTAAACAGGTCAGTCTACAGCAAGTATTTTTGTTTTTCATTGAACACAACTCTGTTTCATAGTGTCTCATGCCATGATAGGTTTGATTGTAAAACTAACTATTGAAACATCTGGTCTTATTTTTGGAGGGGTTTTTTTTGGGCAGGTCAGCACTAGGCATGGGGACTATGCTGACTTAAAATCTAAATAAAGAGGTAAGTTGAAACAAGGCAGATTCTCCTGTTTAACCCATTTTAAATCCCTGGGGTTACCATTTGGCTTAGTATAGTTCTGAAAGCCAAGAAGATGTTATTCATCATGGTCAAAACATTGATCACAGCATTTATATCCTGAGGCCCAAATCCAGAAGTCCTTATTCAGACAGAGCTCCCATTGACTTCAAAGGAGCTCAGAAATAGCGATGTACTGGCTCACAAGGCACTGTAAAAACCTTTTAATCTGTTTAAACGAAGCCTCATCGGTGGAAGATCTAACAGAGATGTACAACCAGCATGCAAGTTGTGTCATTGAAATGACAAAAAATGTAAAACCGTGGGAGTAGGTAGTTAATTCTTGTCTACAGTAATGCAAGCAAGCAAGAATCAACAAGAGTTAGCAGACAGAACTTTTTCATATTGTTCAGAGTACAAAAAGTAAAATTTAGGGATGCTAGAAGCTTAAAGTTACCTTTTCCTACCATTATCCACACATGTTGCTTCTGTGATTTCATATACTAAACCAATTCCTTTTATCCTGGACTCTAACTATTTTTTTTAGAAGCCCTTTTAGAACAGGCTTCCCTGTTGCAAATACCTGTCTAAATGATAGCATAAAAGGAAACAGTTTGAAATAAGATGTTTCATGTAGTGGAAAGCCTTTGAGTATTTGCTGCCAACAGTAGTCTCTTTTCTGCCATGATAACGGCATCCTTCAGTGCAGAACACGTGCTAAGCTTTGCTTTACAGTATGCAGCCATATCTTCGCCTAGACACCAGTCTAGTGATTAAAATAACTAGAGTGGAGTTCTCAAGTTTTCCAGAGGTATGATTTTTGATCTGATAATGCAAGAATTTGAAGCTATCTGAGGTCTTCCACATGTGCAAGTTATCAAAATTTTATGCATCTCAATAGTTTAAGTTTTAGAGTGATGGAATACTAAGGCTGTGGTGTGGTCTACGTGGAAACTTGTACCAAAGACTGAAGTTTAGCTTCATTTTAATCTATACTAACATAGCCAAGAAAAACTTAGTAGTTTAAGGACAACTTTGTTGAAATACCTGTTTGCATGGTGAAGTTGCACTCAATATTGCAGAGACAAAACTAAAAAAAACCCCAGCACTGTAGCTGGTTTTCATATGGTGTGAAGTTGTTGCCTTGAGAAGCAATGCCAATCTTCTGAGGTCTGTCAAACAGAAAGGTGCATTCAAATTCAACTCAAATTTGATGGAAAACTGAGAACCTGTCTCTAGTTCTTTGGGCTTCATCTAAGTTACAGAGATAGTTTGTTAAGCTAAATATGATGTTTTGACATCAACTGTTGAGATCAGGAGGGGTGAACTTCCTGAAGAAGTTGTATAACTAGGAGTGGAAAGAAGACCACTCTAAATACAGGGCCCTTCACTCAACCCATTCCTAGAAAGAAAGAAAGAGAAAAAGAAAGAAGAGCTCCTTTGCTCCACCAGAGCCTCAGTTTGTTGACTTTCAGGATAGGTTATAGGACATGTCTGTTTGCTCAAGACAGCTATTATTCAGTTTACAGAGGCTGGCCTGAGTCTGAGGTTCAGCTGTTTGAATTGTTTTCATTGGTAGTTTCCTCTGGCACCTCCTCATCTGAAGGCACAATGCAGTGCTGCTGTCATTCACCTTTTTATTATAGTAGCCCTATGAAGCTCCAATTTGGAACAGTGTGTGCTCTAAAAAAACCCAACTATCCAATCTAAGAATATCTATGATGAAAAGCAGGGCACATACACAATAAAATCAGTTACATATAGTTATTTTATTTAATTACAGTTTTATGATTTACATAAGCAAGCTATGAGTTTCCTCTGTTGCTCCTTTGCCAAGACAAGTTTCTTTTTGATGTCACACCAAAGTACATATCCTGAAAGAATCTGTAAAAATGCCCTGGAAACAGAGGTAAAAGGAACTGTTGAAAGCATGTAAGCATTGGTTTTACACCGATGTGAAGAAAGAGGTTCTTCCTTTTCATTTCCTATTGGCAATGTGCTGTTGGGCTTTCAATAAGATCTTTTCAAGAAATCTTGTGGCTCCATTGGTAGAACTGAGTGGCCATGAAGAAAAGGGCCATGTGGAAATGTGTCCTTTGGATTTTCTCATATAAATGACCAAAAGATTTTTTTTCATCTTCCAACCCATAAAGGGATGCAATGTCTTTTAGCAAAGTAGTATAATAGGTGATGCGCTTGTTGGTGAGATCTCTGCTTTCCTCTTCAAAAATGCACCACCTCTCCAGCATAATAGAGTGGAATATTTGGGGCAAGAGATCTTTCCCAGGACCTTAACTCTTTAAAACTGGTAAGTGAACACCAGGGACAGTAGTAGACACTGCAAAGCTTAAAAAAAAAAAAGAAAGAAAAAAAAAAGAGTAAGAGATAAATATCTTCATATGGACTTTTGTAATTGCCAAGAGCCCATTCTGTCTGCAGAGATGATTTAGCAATACTCACTGAGAGGATGAGCTCCAACAGGCAGAGAGGAATAATGTTAACTCTTCTTTTGGATGGGATGGCAGGATTTTAACAAGGGATTCCCACAAGCCCCATAAGCTCTCTCTGTGGCATCCTTCTTTCAGAACCTGACCACTTGGTGTTGAGGAGAAAGGACTATTTAAATGTTCTGAGAATGGTCTATCCCCACAGACATTAGTCCCTAACTGTGGAAGAACATAGCCACTTTGTAAGCCATGCTAGCTGGCCTTTGATAGCCGGAAACCATTGCTCTCATAGATGCAATGTCAGCTGGAAGCATGCAGTTATAAAATGAAGAGAAAGACTGCTCTTCTGTTTTCTCAGGATAACACAGAAGTTGAACATCATTGCTCACTCCCTGCTCTTTCTCACTGGGGGAGAAAAGGCTGATACAGTCACAAGGGGAAATGATGCACAATAAACTGCAGACATTTGCGGCAAACACAGAAATTAGAAAAAATTATCTACAAGCAGATGTGTTGAACTCATACACCTTTTATATGCAAAGTTCATGCCCAGGATAGCTAATGTCAGTCATGCTCTGTACTACTAAATGCTTACAAAAAGCCCAGAAAAACACACTTAAATTCAGAGAACAAATTCTTCATACACAAATCAAAATGGGAAGTAAAGTCCAATTCAGTGACAAGGACTTGCCGAATAGGGTCCCTACAAAATGGGAAGAACCAACACCTGCATTCAGAGACTGAGACACACAGTCTCTGCCTGGGCTAATATGACAACTTCAAGAGATCAATAACCATGGAAACCTCAGTAAGGGAACACATCTTCAAGGAAATTCAGAAGAGAGAGGAAGAAATTATAACCAGAGAACCCTTAAGAGGCAAAAATACACATATTCCCCTCTCCAGAAATGCTTGTAGTACAAAGAGTTTTTAAACAAAATTCTCACTGGCATCTATGAGAAGCTATTTGGTGCAAAGGTTTTGTAATATCCCTTTTATAAGTTGTCACACTTCTGAATTTGTGAAGGTTTTAGAAGCTTATGGTCAAACTCACTCTCAGTTCTCATTTAAACAAGAAATAGGAAATAATCTGCCTTCCTCAGTTCTGGTAATAGCTTCAAAAAAATTAAAAGCAATCTGAAAGGAAGTAGCTGTAGGAAGACTACAGCATGTCTTTCTAACCATTGTACTGTCCTTTGTTGGAAGCCAAATTCTGATCAATGCTGTTCAAATATGATTCTTAATTCTATCCTTGGTGAGGTCTGTGAAGTACACTATCAGAAACTACAGGTAAATAGTGGTGGGAAAAAAACAAGAGTGTTCTCACACACACACAGAAGGCTTGCCTGGCCTTTCAAACAGCTGGCTGGGAACCAGATCTATCCATCAGCTAACAAATATATCGCAAGAAGCAAGAGAAGAAACAATGCATTCATCACTGCTAAAATTTAACTTCATAACTTACCTTTCGGCAATGAAAATTAATAACAAGGATAATAAAAAGGGCAATAGAGGAACATTCTTCCCCTTTCTCTATTGGAATTACCTGCTGTTTGTCCAGCACTCATGTGCACCCAGCCGAGACCAGTAAGTTCACTTTCCTTTTGTTATGCTCTGAACCAGATATAAACTGTAAGGTAAAACTCCTGCACTAAAATTCTGCTCTGCTGATTAAGTCTTTTAAGCCTTACAATATTTGTTTAAGAACAACAGATAAGATTCTGTTTGCAGGGCATTTTATAGACAATAGGTGGATTAAATAAATTTGTTCAGGAATGGCTGTTAGCAGTCTCTGCTGGTCAATGAGTGTTCCTCTGAACAGTGGCATTTACAGACCATCACTGTTCCCCACCTGGGGAGAAAGCCTTGCTCTGTCCCCCGTACAGCCCCACCACAGCTGCCCCAGCAGACTCCCACTGGTGAGAGCAGTCCCCAGCTTTCACACTGCCACTGCTGCTCCACTGGCAATAGAAACATGAACTATAGCAAAGAAGTGGCCTTAATCACAGGCCAGGTTGCAGAAATCCACACTCCTCTCATTCAGGATTGTAAAAATAAGATAAATTCTCCACATTCATTACTACCTTCATGTTACCAGTAGCATCGTTAGTCTACTACAACACTCCATAAAGGGCTAGCCTGACTGTCCATTAAGTGTCCATCTCACAGAGGCAGTGCAGCGTTTTTCATCATCTTTGACCCTCACACTGAGGGTATGTATCTCATACAGACGTACAAAGGTACCTCTGGAGATGCCAGGAAGGGGTCTCAAAATTCCTGTCTCCCAGGTCTTTGTCAGAGGGGCTCGCAATTAACACGATTATATTCAGCAAGCTCTGTCTCTTCTGTGTTCCCATCATAGACTCTATTTTCATACAAATCTGAAGTCAACTGATTATGTCTCCATATAGTGGCCTACTCAGCAATCATGTTGAGAAGAAATTGCTCTCTTTGAAAACTATGTATAACTGAGCTACACATACACGCTATGATTTGTACAAGTAAGTACTTTCTGGTCCACTAATACCTGTACTGTTGAATGCAAAATTAGGCTGTTGTTAAAAGGACTTGTATATATGGAACAGAGGAAGAGTACCTATGCCATTTTGCTTGTTGTACTTGTTTCTCTAGACAACATCATTGTGCACAAGTGCAAATTACAGGAACCACAAGGTGTTTAGCTTGGAGTCTAATCTAATGAGTTGTTGTAAAGTCTACTAGAGCAGTTTACTGGAGACAAAAGCTGCACCAGAGGCAAACTAAGGGAACATGGCTAACCTACGCAATGGCATGGTATTGTGTAGATCTCTCTCTCATTGCTCTAAAACCTGCAACCATTAGTACTTCCTTTGAGGTCTCTTTGCCTGTCTTGATTCCTGGAATGTGCCAGACATGCTATTAGGGAACCAGCCGTGCCAAACTGCTCTCTGCTCTTCTCCTACCTGTCCTCACACTGCTGTATCCAAAGGACATCATTATTTTCTACACTGAAAGTTCAGGGAGCAAGCTGTGCCTTCTTCAGTAGTGCTTAGATGGGTCAAAAGTTCATATGCAAGAGCATACTTTAACTGCCATCTTCCTCCTCCTGGAGAGAATGCCTCATTCTGAAGGGGTTCTGGTGGCGTCAACAGCATATTTTGGATGCCTGCTAATTACAGAAATCTGTAGATCCGCCACGCACTGCTACATTCACAGATTAGAAATGGTTTCCATTTTTGTAGAACAGTCCAGTCCTTCAATTACTCATTAATCGAGGCTCCAGGTTACACTTTCCTGTATGGTCTGTGCTTGCCAATCTAGTTTATGTGTCAAAGGAAGTTATTTCCTCATAAGGAAAGTTTGTTAAGACAGATTCTTCATATTTATTCCCCATACTGACATCTTCAAGATCATAAAGAGAAGTTGAGCCAGAGAAGGAAGAGAGGTAGCCTGGGCCCTTTCTTGCAACAGATGTGATGTCAAAGTGCACCAGCAAACAAGTCTTATTAAGATGCCACATCCTTGGAGCCAACCGCTTGGCAGGTATCGTGAATAAGAAAATGCAGACCCTGTTTAAAACTGAGGAACTTCTTACCTGCTTGGAGAAGGCATGCAGAAGAATTTCAGGATTAGTCTTGTGCTTCATGAAAAAAAAGTCTTTGTGGTTGTGATGTATGCAAGTTATCCTCATTTATGAAGATGAAAGCTGTAAGATTCTTGTGTTTTAAGGATTGCTGTTATCAGTATTCCATGTGGCTAAAGCTTGGAGAGCAATCTTGAATATACAGGATGTTTGTTTTAGTTAGCAAACCAACTTCATTTATGTAGTCCATTAAAAAACACCTCCTTGGCCTGTTTGCTCAAAGGAATGTGAATTGACCATCATTCAAGACTGGTTTACAGAACTGTTACTGGTAATGCTTATAATTAAGAGACATGTAAAATAACTACTGTAAGTATCTATAATGATTTCTTATTTAACTTCTTAAAGTTTAGTATCTCCTTATTAAGTCTGAATACAACTCTAATGCCTAATTAACTCCAGTTTCATTTCATTAGTATGCTACAAACAAAAAGAGCAACAGGTGTCTGGGTAAGTAGGCAGCCTTTATAGTAAACAGTGCCTTTTAGGAGGAGACATAAGTGTTTTTCTTTCAACACAGAAAACAGTAAACACAGAGACGCACAAAGAAACATGCACACCCATCCTTTGCCAGACTCCTGAATGTCGTCAGGACCTTCCCCTGAAGCAGCCTAGAAGCTTGTAGCCTTCATTCTATTGTAATTATTTGAACATTGTTATTTGGATGGCAATTAGTAATTCTCAAGTTGCCATATGGCCCTAGCTGCCCATCCTTTTCCAGATTGACTTGAATTGCTCTGGCAGCAATGGTAGTGGGAAGACGGTTGGACTAGATGATCTTATAGGTCCCATCCAACCATGTGATTCTATGATTCTATGATTCTATGAATTATATGTAGCAATTTTTTCTTCCTGGTTTGTCAGAGACTCATTCAACAATGCACATGGACCCCCTCACTGATCAGTTAGCATCTGAGCAGCTTCCTGAAAGACTTCCTTAAAAGGTTACAACCTTCCTTTTGAAGTCTAAGAAAATGTGTTCCTGTCAAGCATGTGAAAGAATGTGAACAACTGGAGAAACTTGACATACACAGAAAAAAAAAGGTAAGTCAGTCATCTATGTTTGTCAGCCAAAGATGTTTGTTTTCCAAGTAATTCTGAGATGCCAATCTTTGCAAGTGGGAACCGGGTGGCTGTCCAACAGAATAGGCTGTATCTCCATACAGGTTTTCTGAATGCAACTTCACAGCTGTGTGCCATGTAATAGGACCGGTTCAACTTTAGAAATTTTGGCAATACTGTTTCTGGTCCCTCTGGAGCTTTCTCCGTACTTTTAGCAACAAAAATGTTTTCTCTGTGATAAATGCATCAGCTTGAAGCTCAAATAAAATGAAGATTCTCTGAATGATATAAACTTACATACTTTCCTCTCTAGAGGGTGATCTTCACATCAACTCTCATCACCACCCTGAGGCAGAGTGCAGCTTTTCCTAGAAAAAAAAAGTCAGAATCACTTCATTCTTCCTTTTCTGTTTTAAGCAGGCCTAGCATGCTACAGAAACAGTCCATTTCTCTTGAGATCTTCCACTCACTGGTACTAGTTTGTTTATTTATTTGCATGTAAACAATCTTGAAAGAACATGCCTCCCAGGCTTACAGTATCTCCTCCACCAAGCAAAGACACCATTGCCATACAGACTAAAGCATGAATAACATGGGAGCAAACACCAGCCTCCCACCCCCAACAAGAACACAGATCAATACAAAAGCACCCCAGCCTTCGGGATCCGAAAGGCATCCGCTTCTCAGGCCGCCTCCCCAGCCTTGCTCTATGCCTGTTAGTGAATAATGAAGTCCCAGCTGCTCGCAGCAGCACAGGATGGTGACCCGTACACATTCACAAACACAGAGATTTGCCAGCTCCAGGGCACAGATTCCAGTTCTTTTGAACCAAAGGCCTGTTTCAGTTTGCAGTCTCATTAGAGAAGTAACTGTGTGAACATACTGGTGCTCAAGGCTTCTCAGTAAGCATTAAAATTATTCACAATTGCCCTCGCCTAGCAATGTTCACTCCAGAATATTGTTCTGTACCTTCAGATGGGACCAGCCTCAGCTGTCACTGTAGCACACTGCATTTTCATACTGAATACCTGACTGCTGTCTGAAACTCCTTGGTCACAGAATGGCGAGCACCAGCCAATGTCTACAGCATCAGCCGCTCTCCAGAGTCTCACACTGTCTGTGCTAGGAGATTTGGACCAAACTGAGTATAGTAAATTGATCTTGTTGCATCATTGCAGATCAGAGATTGTGCAGTGAATACAGTGGTGAGGCTAGCACTGGTTAAAATGCTCAATAAGGCTAATTGCATGGGTGAATATTTCTTTAATATGGACAAGGCTAAACAACCAAATTAAAATGTAGGTGATTGTAAATACTCTGAAGCTATGTCTATGCATAAAAACACACACTGGTGGGTCCAAAGAGAGGGAAAACTCTGGGAAAGAGGCAGCAAGGAGCAGTGCGGGCAGACTAAGAGTGTGTTGTGGTTTTGTTTAGTGAGGGGGGCCTAAGGTGGCAGCTTCTGTAGGAAACTGCCAGAAGTTGCTCCCCTTTGTTCAGTGGACTTGGCCAGGCCTAGGGCGGACCCGCTGCTGGCCAAGGCCGAGCCGATTGTTCCCTGATAACGCCTCTGTGATAACGTATTTAAGAAGGGGAAAACAGGAGAAAAAAGAAGAGAAGAGAAGATGTGAAGAAGCTGAGCGGGGGCAGAGGCACAGAGGGGGAGGCGCGGGCCTCGTGGACTTTGCAGGCCTCACCCTCTGGCCTCTCGCCAGGCGGCCGACTGGGCCCAACTCAGCCCGGCCTGGCTGCAAGAAGTGGAGAGGAGATGAGATGGATGATGTGAAGAGATTCTGAGTGGCATCTGCCAGCCTGCTGTGAAGAACTTTTCTTGCGAGAGGAATGGCTGCAGATGCCAAGGTCAGTGAAGAAGGAGGGGGAGGAGTAATGCAGCTCCTGGCCAAGATTCCCCTGCAGCCTGTGGTGACAACCATGGTGGAGCAGGTTGTCCCCCTGCAGCCCATGGAGGTCCACGGAGAAGTAGGTGGAGGCCTGAAGGTGGCTGTGGCCCGTGGAGGGCCTGCTGGGGCAGCCATTCTGGAGGAACTGCACCCCGTGGAAGAGATGACCCACACCGGATCAGTTTCACAAAGGACTGTGGCCCGTGGGAGGGACCCCACACTGGAGCAGGGGAGGGATGTGAGGAGTTCTTCCCCCAACTGTGAAGCAGCGGTGTAAAACAATGTGTGATGAACTGACCGCAACCCCCATTCCCTCTTCCCCCCTGTGCCGCTCGGGGGGGGAAGGCAGTAGAGATAATGTTAAGCTCGGGAAGAGGGGAGGGGTGGGGGGAGGTTATCTTGTTCTCTGTTTCATTATCCTGCTGTTTTTAGTAATAAATGAATATTTTTTCCCCAAGTCGAGTCCATTTTACCTGTGACGGTAACTTTACGGGTTTTCTCCCTGTCCTTATCTCAAACCTCGAGCCGTTTTTCTTATTTTATCTCCCCCTGTTCTCTCGGAGGGGTGCGTGTGTGTGTGTGTGTGAGAGAGAGAGACTGCGTAGTCTGGTCCCTTATTGGGGCTGAATTATGACAGAGTGCTAACCTCCTCTTCCACCAGCACAGTTGTTTGCAAAGTATTCATCTTTCTACAGTGCAGTTACAGCTGCTACATTAAATTGGCTTTGTCAAACTGATGCAGCGTTATGTCTGAACAATGCCACCAGGTTAAAGCAGACTCTCTCCAGTTCAATTTTCACCTGCTTACATGGGTACAAGCTAAATGGGTGTAACCAGTAAAAGGAGCTTTAAATCCAAACAAATAACCATGCAAGAAGGTCACGCTGATTTTGTTAAGGCAATTTAAATGTCCATGTATGTTAAATTGGTAAAACTTTCACATTCAGACAAGCCCTCTCTAAAGAATAGAAGAATTTAGTTCTGCTGACCTTGGTCACATGGGCTAATGCATTCCACTCTGCCAAAGCTCTTCAGCAGTAGGAAGAAATGTCCATCAATTGCTGCCAGCCCACCTCTGAAATTATGTTTGTGTTGCTAGCTGCCAAGGTATGGGATTGTTTTCCCTCTGTCATGGTGTTTGACAGAACCGTTATGGTTCAGACAAGAGCCACATCATTAAGGCAGTGGGTGGGGACATACTGCTGAGCACAGCTGCCCATTGCTTGTCTTGCTTCCAGGGACAGAGCAGAGCTTGAGGGGACAGACAGAGACTTTCCTAAAGCTGTGAGTCTGCCTGCCCTGAAACCATCCAGCAACACTTTACCCAAGCCTGCCTGGGCACACAGACAAGCTGCTGGAGTCACGTCCCCCATGCTGACTTCTGTGCTCGGTGACAAGACTGCTCATTTGTTTAAACCTGAAATCAGTTCCCATGCACAGCAAGCCATCCTTAGCTGGAGCACTGGCCTCACGGTGTCCCTCTGAGGAACAGGTATGCCCTACTCCTCCCCTGCTCTGAGCACTCCAGAACTGTGCTGCCAAGTCTGAACATCCCTTGATGGGCAAGGCACAAGAACTGCAGTCATCTGGGCCCAATCATGAATCCTCCTGGCCTCCCCTGGTAGGTTTTTTTTTGTGTGGTCAGGGCAGAAGAGCATGAATAAGCTGAAGAAAAACTCATTGTGGTAGGCAGTGAAGGCAAAGAGAGTTCTATACCTTTCTTGGCCGCTGACTGGTGTCCACGGGAGGTGCCAGGTCTAGCCAGGGCTCTGCCTCCCCAGCTGCCAGCGAGCTGATGAAGAGAGGGATACAGGGACCAAACTGTGACTTTCAAGGCAATGACAAACTAGAGGAAGGTAACAAAGAGGTATGAGGCAAATGGCAAGCAGCTAAGCCAGTCATCAGCCCTCTGCAGTTGCTTCATTAAAGAATACAATCAGCATGGAATGATGTACAGCAAAGAGAAAAATGGAACATTAAAATGTTTTGAAATCTGCATGCTGTAAGGTTCTGTTTTAACCCTAAACTTGATAAAAGAAATGTAGGAAATGTTTGAAAAAGAGTTGAAAAAGAGTTTCAGATTAAATAGATGCTCGCAGATCTGGAGTGCCTACCATTACAAAAAATCTCAGGAACATACTGGGGTGAGATCTCTGAGTTAGCTTATTATAAGTGTAATTCTCTGTTGTTTGAGCACTGAGTTGAAATAGTTCACCTCCAGTGAGCTGAGGGGCAGAAAAGAAAGGCCTGCTGCCTTTTATATAGTGTTCCATTTAAGGCATTTACACATTAAAGACTATGATAGACTAGAGCCTGTTATGCCAGATCTGCTGTTGATCTGCGCTGCTATAATTACTCTTGCAACAAGAAAGGATGCAGCATAAAAATGTGATGATGGAATCATCAAATCATAGAATACCAGGTTGGAAGGGACCTCAAGGATCATCTGGTCCAACCTTTCTTGGCAAAAACACGGTCTAGATGAGATGGCCCCACACAACTTTTTTTTTGCATAGCGGGGACCAAAACTGAAGACAATATTCCAGGTATGGCCTGGCAAGCGCTAAGTAGAGTGGGATAATGACTTCTTTATCTCTGCTGGTGATGCCTTTGTTGATGCAGCCCAGCATCCTCTTGGCTTTCTTTGCCACAGCAGCACACTGGTCACTCATCTTGAGCTGCTTGTCCTCCAGAACCCCCAGTTCCCTTTCCAGAGAGCTGCTCCCCAGCCAGGTAGATCCCAGCCTGTGCTGCGCTCCTAGATTATGTTTTCCCAGGTGCAAGACCTTACACTTGTCCTTGTTGGACTTCATAAAGTCCTTGTTAGCCCACCCTTCCAGTCTGTCCAGGTCTTCCTGTGGAGTGGCTGTCTCTTCTGAAGTGTCCACTTCCCCACTCCGTTTGGTATCATCAGCAAACTTCATCAGGGTACACTTGACCCCATCATACAGATCACTTAGGAAGATACTAAACAGCGTTGGGCCCAATATTGATCTCTGGCAGACCCCACTTGTGACAGGTTGCCGGTTTGAAAGGGAGCTATTTACCACCACCTTCTGGGTGCAGCCTGTCGGCCAGTTCCCCACAGACCACTCGTCTAGACTGTAATACATCACTTTCTCTAGGAGGAGGCTGTGGGAAACCATATCAAAAGCCTTGGAGGAGTCCAGGTAGACAATGTCCACCATTCATCCTTCCTCAACTGAGCAGGTCATCACATTTGTCAAGCATGATTTGCCTTTGGTGAATCTGTGCTGGCTTTTCCTAATCACGTGCTTCATTTGACTTGTGACAGCCCCCAGGATGATTTGTTCCATATTTTTTTCCAGGGACTGAAGTAAATAAGACTGATGGGCCTATAATTTGCTGGATTCTCCTTTAAGCCCTTTTTGTAGATGGGGGTGAGATTAGCTTTCTTCCAGACTTCTGGGACATTCCACGACAATCTCCACGACTTCTCAAAGATTATGGAGAGCCGAGTTTTCGCTTTTCTAATGGCATCTCTGCATGTCCTGGTAATGCCCTTGTAGTTCTCAATGGATACTTGTTTGCTTTTCCATCTCTGGTATGCTTCTCTTTTGGTTTTAAGCAGACTCAGAAGCTCACAGTTAAGCCAAAGGAGTCTCTTGTTCCGCTTACTTCCCTTACCTTGAAAGGGGATGAACTGGTTTTGTATTGACTTCTATGCATTCAAGGTTCTCCTTAACATAGAGCATGACGACTCCTCCTTGTCTTCCGTGCCTGTCTTCACGAAACAGCCTATAGCTGTCCATCACAATCTACCAGTCATGTGAGTTGTCCTACCATGTTTTAGTTATTACTATGATATCATAACTTTCTGACCAAGCACGGAGCTCTTGTTCCTCCTGTTTGTTCTGCAGGCTGCGTGCATTGGAATGCGCACACTTGGGGTGGTTGGTCTTCTGGTTCTTAGCTTGGGAAGCAGCTAAGGAGCATTTGTTGCTGCTTTGGTTGGCCTGGCTTATTCCCCAGCTGGATGGAATGCCATGAGCATTGCCACTTTGGACGCTGCCCCTCTGGAGTCCTTCAGTTTAAAGCCTGCCTCACCGAGTTGTCCAGCCTGCTGCCAAAGATTCCCTTGCCTTTTCTAGACAGGTGGATTCCATCCTTCCCTAACAGGCTGTAGTCATGAAAGAATGTCCTATCGTCATAAAAGCCAAAACCCTCATGACGGCACCAGCCATGAAGCCAGAAGTTGATTTGCATTATACATCTGTTTCTGGCTGCACCCTTTCCTCTGACTGTCAAGATCGAAAAAAAAAAGATAAATGCTTCACTGTACCTTCCAACAGCCACTTTGCCTGTTTTCTAACTCTGGCACCTGTTGACCCATATTCCTCCTGTTAATGCCGTTATTTGTTAATACCATTAACACCATCTTCTCACCTCTTCTGTCTGAAGAAGACTACTGAGAATAATTCTTTTGGAAGACATGTTTTTCCTCAGCCACTGAAGTAGTTAGAAGACTCTTTGAAGAATGTTTAAAAGGAACCCGTTGCCTTCTAATATCTCTAGCTCCTTGAGCTCGAGGAGAATTGCTAACCATACCAGAGCCAGGCTGCAGCAGTTCAGGCTGCCACGGGCCCCCTCAGCAGGGCTCCGCTGGCCGAGGCAGCCTGCAGGTGCTTTCACTGGGGGCTTCTATCAAAACCTTGTAGATGCCAGGTGCTGCTGCAGCATTACCCTGGATGTGGCTCCACCAAGCCCAGCACAGTCAGGAGTTGATGGCTTTGCCATGTGCCCGCAGAGGCAAACAGGGTTTCTAGACAAGAAGCAGCTCACATCTTTCTCCTTCAGAGCCTGTGACTCTGGTTGTTGTTACTCCAATATTTTCTTGCTCTGTTGCCATTTTGTGTGCAATGTATATTGCTAGGGCTTGGTGCTTGGGGATTCACAGGTACTCCTGCTTTGTTTCATTTTTCAGGCTTGCCTTTAGTTCTGGAGTTGCAATGAATGCTTAGTGCACCTGAGTAACAGAAAATGGGATTCTGTCAAATTTCAGTATTTGAATTTATGAACTTAACCGAAATTGCAGACTTGTCATTGCAATGCATCCCACTGCACAAAATGACTTAAAACTTCCCCATGCAACCCTGCTTTGTGAGTATGTGTATGTGCATGACACTGCATCCTTTATTAGTTATGAAACACCTATCAATATTGTATTAATAAGTAGGCATTGATTTTTGCTGAGAACATAAAGATTTATGAAAGTAGGCAGTGCTGTGTGGCAGAAACTATGAAAGCAGTTTCTAGAAAATCTATGAAATATTTTACATTTGAGATATAGAAAAATTTTCCATTCCAAATAAATCCAAATAGACAGCCTTTAGTGGAAAATAGATTTCTTTATGGTATCAGGCAAAGGTGAGATGTAAAGGCAACCGGTTTGCAACAGAATGAGACTCTTTGTCCAAATTTGAACACAAATGGCTGCTTTTATATTACGGAGAGATTCAGGAGGCTCTCAGTGAAGCAAGGAAAGCACAAGCTAAACACCTGTGCAACAGCCCTGAGGCAAAAAGACTATGCTAAGCAAAGAGGGAGACATAGCCCTGTCAGGCTGGAACTCTGCTGTTGCTTGGAGTAGGGAAAAGTATATTTAAAGTGTACTGATGCAGATCTGCTGGTAACAGCAGGAAGTAGGAGCTGTAATAAGGACCACTTAGAGAATTCCCTGTCCGTGTTACACCACCCAGAACCGGGGACGGCAGCAGTGCACGACAAGTACACATTTTCAAGCGTCAGTCTTTTTTTATGCTGATGCACAAGGTAAATCTTGGGACAGATTTAGAAATCGTGCTACAGCAAACACCTCAGCAGCCAGCTCATACAGAGGAAATGCCCAGTCTTAATTCTCCATGATATCATACTCAACAATTTTCAAGAGCAAGTAGAAAAACATGCTCCAGAAGCTTCGTATACCCAAGATACTGTAGCAGGAGCATTACCTAACAATATCAGAAGTACAAACATGGTCTATACAGCTGATTTCCTCCTGTACTGCATGAATTCCTAAATCCTACAGAATACTCCGGCTGTGCGTTTCTGCTGATGCGTGCGCTATACAAAAGGATAAGGGTCTTAATGTGCTCTTAGCAGCCTTTTGCTGAAACAATCCTATGCTTTGGCAAGGGGGTGAGAACAAGAGCCGGAAAGGTTTTAGAGAAGAAATATATCAAACTGGAAAAGTTCTGGTGATTTTACTTGTGGCTTTTGATAATCAGCTGTTTCTACCTTTACAATTAATTCTTTGTCGCTATTACTACAAATGCCTTCAATTTCCTCCCTGTCCCCCAATGGACTCCAGCTCATTAATATGCAGCTTTAAGCAAGTATCAGAGCTGTCATGCATTTCAAATCTCCCC
This sequence comes from Tetrax tetrax, assembly GCA_009806455.1. Classification (NCBI taxonomy): domain Eukaryota; kingdom Metazoa; phylum Chordata; class Aves; order Otidiformes; family Otididae; genus Tetrax; species Tetrax tetrax. Next base: position 66,631 of record WHYT01014520.1, on the reverse strand, counting down.
AAGGAAGCTTTTAAAAATTGTAAGTAAGACCTGATACTGAGACTTATTAGCACCAAACGTGGAAACAAAGCTTCAGTGCAGGCAGTGATGACTCTTCAAGCTACAGTTGCTGTCACCTTTTTTATCCTAAGATTTATTATAAATGTGAATACCTCAAAGGATTTCTTTGATGCAACCAACAATTCCAGCTCTCACAAACTGCTGTTTATTGATAGAACTGGGCTTGTGCCAGCATCTCAGGTTTGAGTGATGAAGTTGAACTTCTAGGTCAGATGTAATTGCACCCACACTGAGATATACTCAGAAGAAATCCACTGAAAGCAGCAGCAATAGTACACCACCACAAACCCACTGCGGTGTGATGGAGAAACTGGAAGTTTGTATACTAGCTAAAAGACAGGTCACGGCAGTCCATAGAGGTGCAATACGTAGATTGATCGAAGTCCTTCCTCAGTGCTTTGAGACTAGCTTTTGCTCGAACCTCTGTCTGATACTTATGCCTGCATCCATAGCCTGGCTCCTATTCACGTACTTATAAAAATCTGAACAGCTCTATTTTTTCAGCTCTGTCTGGAGTTAAGAACAACGATCAATCTAACACCTGAACTACTAGCATAAATGATTTGCCAGAAGGTAGATTTAGACTAGATATAAGGAAAAAAATTTTTTACAATGAGAGTTGTAGAGCACTGGAACAGGTTGCCCAGAGAGGTGGTTGATGCCCCATCCCTGGAAACATTCAAGGAGAGGCTGGATGGGGGTCTGAGCAGCCTGATCTGGTTGGAGATGTCCCTGCTCACTGCAGGGGGGTTGGACTGGGTGACCTTTAAAGGTCCCTTCCAACCCAAACTCTTCTATGATTCTATGACTAAAGTTAAGGCAGATTCCCATGACTACTCATTACGATAACAAAAGACATATGTAAACTTGAAATTGAGAGGTAGCTGTGGAGCCGCCTACGACTGGCAGCGCTGGTAATTCTGATAAGTGATTGTCTTTCCTTAGTGACACACGGGGTAGGATGGGTTGCAAGAGGAAAACTTACCAACTTCCACACAGGGGGGCCTAAAGAGAGGGAGAAAACTATACCTCAGTGCTTTTCAGAGATGCAGGTGCTAACCCGGGGTTCCTAGCAAAGCTTCTTGCTGCTCTCGCCCAGCCGGCAGGAGCAGAGGGGAGCGATGCCAGGCGAGCAGGAGGTGGCAGAGCAGCGGGCACCCCACCACAGGCCCAGCTCTCCGGGGGGGCAGGGCACAGGTAGGGTCTCACCCTCTCCACCCCTGGGAGCAGTGGGGCAGAGGAACCGTGCTCCCGTGCGCTGCCGGGGAGGCAACACCGCCTATCCTAAAAACCCTAGGAGGACCCCAGCCACGGAAAAAGCCCCGCTTTGGCAGCCCTTTGTAGCCATGCCCGGAGGAGCCCTATTCCCCCGCCTCAGGGACAGCAGGCATTGCTCTGAAGGAGGGACAGCACTGCTCGCTGCCGGAGCCCAGCACCCCGTCACGTCCCGAGCGGGGCCGGGACAGCGGTGGCCGCCTCCTTCCCCTCACCTCCCCGCACGGCGCGACCCCGCCCGCCCAACGGCCGGGACACAACGGCCGGTAACGGCCGGTAACGGCCGCCGCGCGCCGTCGGTAGGGGGCGCCCGCCACCCGCCAACGCCGCCGGGCCGCGCACCTCCACCGCCCCTCCGCGCCGGCGGCGCCGCCCGCCTGCGGCTTACGCGGCCGTAATGCCCCTGTCCCGCCCAGGTGGGCCGGGAAATTGGCGGTTTAACGGCCGGTTGTGTCGCTTGCCCCTCGAGGGGCACCGGTTGCGGGGACTCTGGGGACTCGGCGGGCGGCACCCGCCACCGACCTGCCACCGGAGCCGGGGAGGAGCGCGGTCACCCGCAGCCCCGCCGGGCCTCCCCCCGCCAGGCTGCTGGCAACCGCACGGCTTCTCAGCGCCGTTGTGCGCCCCGTGCCCCACCGTCCCTGCCTGAAACACCGAGGGGTCGTACGCTGCCTCGGGCCTCAGGACCCATGGGGAAAGGGGAGGCTGGGGTGCTGGTGGAGCTCGGTCTCCCGGTCCAGGCCGGGCCCTGCTCTGCTTTTTGGGAGTTGTCCGCACCCTCATGGAGTGGCAGCCCCTTGCCCACAGGACAGGCATCCTCTGCCGGGGTTAGATGTGCCGCTGTGCGCAGGACGATGATCCCTGACAGAGCAGATGCAGTTAGGCAGGCGTAGCTCAGCAGCTTGGTAATTAAAGGTCTGCTGAAAAACAAAGCAAGTCTGCCAGTTTGCCACCAGAATCGCTGAGCCCAGAAAATGAGAAGTTACACGCCATGGAGTGAGTGGCACGTGGCTGCCTGCTGTCAGTGTCTGGGGGCCTACGGAGTGTACCTGCTCTGCGCTGCTGTAGACCTGCACGGCGTATTCCTGTGTTACCTTGTCATCCCTATCACGTCTGTCCACGGAAGAAAACACGGGCTCTCTGCATGCAGATTTATGTGAAACCTGTTCATGTGCAGTAGGAGCTAGGGTGCATCTCCTTTGTTTGCTCGTTTGGTCAGCTTTTTGAAGGCAGCTGTGTAAATGCACCAGGCACTACTGATACAGCCCAGCTACCTTAGGCAGCATCACTTGTGTCTGCTTTAGATGAAAGCTTTCTTATCCAGATCAGGAATGGCTCTAAGGGTGATAAAAATCAAGTCACATAGCAGAGTATCTTAAAAACCTTTATTACTGGCAGAGTATCTGTGAAAACAGAAAGGCACTGGGAGACTCTGTGCTCAGTGATGCAGTGGACTGGTTTTGTTTCCTCATGGCTGTTACAGCCCAGGTACATTAGGGATGCTGAAAGGATGCATTTATATGGAAGTAACAAAAGGAAGGTGGAAAGGTGGATGCAAGTCCCCTGTGTGTTCTGCCTTCTCAATTACATCAACCCATCCGTGTTATGACCCTATCGAGGGATCTGGCATTTAGCTCTCTATTGCATCCATTTCTGAGAAAACTGGCAACTTGTTTTGAGGAGGAAGATTTACTAGAGATTGTTGTGCTGTCTGCAGGACTTGAAATAAAAAAGGATGTGTAACAAAAAGAAACCATAATTGGAAGGGAAAGATTAATAGGAACATAAGTCTGTAGAATTTAATTGTGAAGAGATCAGTTTATTATGCCCTTGACTGCAAGTTAAATTAATACACGTAAAATTACAAGGCAGAAAAGAGATGCCGGTGACTGTCAGAAATACAGCTTGCTTTCCTTCCATAGTTATTTAGGGAGGATTGGGAACCCTTGTGAAATCACGTTCATTAAAGACCTGAACAGAGGCAACTAACCAATAACTGCGGTGGAAGCAACAAGGTGCCCCATCCCCCCTCGCCCTTTTCAAGAAAAGGGGGGGAAATCACAGACGTCAATCAAGAAATACTGCAAAATAAAATGGACCCTTCCGGCAGCTGAGGCAGGGTGCGGACCTGTGACGGGGCTCTGGTAGTTGGCCCCGAGTCTGCCCTTCTCCCTTCCCACCCTTGCAAAAACTGTCAGGCACCAACGGGCAGGAGGATATTGGCTGCCAGGGACGCGGAGGCTCCTCCCAGAGCCTGGATCCCGATATTTTGGGAGGATTTCTTTTTTAACTCAGTTGCGAACCTCGGCGAAGGGAACAAGTTGCGGCTGTAGTGGAGGCAGAAGGCGCCTGTGCTGGGGCTCCCTCCCCTTCCCAAAGCCACCCTGGATGCTTCCCTCGCTCGGGGCGGGGGGCTGCGCTGCCTGCCGGGGGGAAGCTCTCCTGCCCCGGCTGTCGCTGTTTCTGGCAAAGCAGGGGTTTGTAAGGGAATGAGAGGGAAGACAATGAGGAAAAACCGACCGGGAGAAAACCCCAGCCCCCAGCGTTTCCCCGAGAACTGACGGCGTTTCGGGGGCTGAGCCATCCCGTCGGAGGCGACGGAGGCAGCAGCCTGCCCGCTCCGCAAGGGGAACTTCCCGGGACCGGCTATTCCCTTCGGATGCGGACTGGGAAAGCGGTAGGGAATTCTCCCGCCGCGCTGCGAAGCCACCATGAATTCAGTGGCTGGAAATAAGGAGCGGATTGCGGTCACGGCGCGGAGCAGAAAATACGGGGTAAGTTGGCAGCGAGGGCGGCTCGGAGCGGCGGTCGCCGCCGTGCCGGGGCTGTCGGTCCCTCGCCGGCCCCGCTCCGCTTCCCTGGTGCGGGGCGGCGCGGCGGCTCTGGGCGCTCCGCGGGGGCGGGCGAGGCGCGGAGCGTCCGAGTGCAACTCGCCGGTGCCAGCGGTCTTCCCCGCCTGACCCTCTGCTCCTTCTCCCGCTCCAGGTGACCGACCCCTGCTCCCCCACCAAGCCCGCCGCCCCCTTCTCCCCCGAGAGCTGGTACCGGAAGGCGTATGAGGAGTCCCGGGCAGGGAGTCGCCCGGCCCCGGAGGGAGCCGGCTCTGCCCTGGGCTCCTCCGGCACCCCGTCCCCCGGCTCCGGCACCTCCTCTCCGGGCTCCTTCAGCGGTTCGCCGGGACCCGCCTCGCCCGGCATCGGCACCAGTTCACCCGGCTCCCTGGGCGGTTCGCCGGGTTTCGGCACCGGTTCGCCGGGCTCCGGTAGCGGCGGAGGCTCCTCGCCGGGCTCCGACCGCGGCGTCTGGTGCGAGCACTGCAGCGCCCGCCTGGCGGAGCTGAAGAGGCAGGCGGGGAAGCTCCTCATCCCCGGGCCCGTCGGCTGCAAGGTGAGCGAGGGGACGGGCGGAGCGGGGGTGAGGGGGGGGATGCCGGGCGCCTGGGCTCCCCTCTGCCGCCATCAGCGCCGAGGGTTTGGGGGTTTATTGGGGCTCGCCCCTTCTCGGTCTTGTTGTCTCGTCGTGTCCCCCCGCGGCTTCATATGGAGCAGGGTACCTCTCTTTTCAGAGGGCTGCCAGGCTTCTTCGGGGGACCTCGGTGACAGTCCCTCAGGCTGACTCCTCGCCCCCTGCTTTTCTTTGCAGTGACGGTGGTTTGGTGGTGTTGTTTCCAGTGTACTTGTTGCCAGCGAGGGGCAAGCAAGGATGGGAAATGCCACATGGGAGTCGTTAGTCCTTCCCCCTTTTTGCTATTTTTCATCCCTACAGGATGGATTTACAAAATATCCTGGGACTTGGCAGCCAATTTAGTGGTAAGGTCTGTACAGCCCCATGCACATGGTTTGGACGTCTATTGTTGGGCCAGATGCAGCAGAGACCCCCTAGCTCCAGGTTCAGATGAGGCATTGAAATGCTATGCGAGCCCAAAAGTCACCCAGTGACGCTGTGGCAGACCATGGCATTGAATCCACCTCTCTGGGGTGTCATTAACAGAAGGACAACTTGGTGATGCTTCTCTCTTACAGAGAAGCACTAGGTTTATTTATTTATTTATTTAAAATAAGATTACTTAAAAATACTTGAAGCTGCTGGACCTTGAATGGTGGGTTGAATAATGCTATGCCTAAAGAGCATGCAAGCATTTCTGAAATCTAGCCTCAGGTTTTCAGAGCTGACTGATCGTGGATAGAGTTTGAAGTTTGCTTTCTGCCTCTCTTGGGGAATCTGGTACCCCAAAAGGCATACTCTGAAATTCTTTGGGTTTGTTTTGTTTGGCATTGTTTTTTGTTTTCCCTGTTTGCTGTGTGTATAAAGATTAAGGTTAACAGCCATAGAAGAGTATCCAGCAGCCCTTGGCTGACCCCGTGCTGCCAAAACAGTAAGCGTTGGATTCCTCCATAGCAACCTTGTAAGCATTGTATTGTGCATGGATCTACAGCTCCCAGAATGTAATACAATGCAATTTTGTTTGACCTGTTGGGTCCAGGTACTATTGAATGATAATATTTACTTTTCTACTTCAAAGAGTTTTCATCAGTGGTTACGATAAAGAGGTATCATGGAAAAGATCCGACTGCTGAGAAGGGGTCTCTGACATTGCTCTTGTGTTGTACTCCATTATTTATCTATGTGCTGTTTGAGAGGGAGTTGGTGCTCTCTGGAACAAAAGACTCAAGGGCTGCTTGTTACCTTGTCTCAAGAGCTGGCTTAACTGAATTATGCATGAAAAGGGAAAGGTGGAATCACTGAAATTAATAGTCAGTTTAGCCGTATCAATACATGGTTGATTCCCTGAAAGTGGCCCTGCACCAAAATCTTAGCAAATTTCAGGCTGTGTGATTTGGCTGTGATTACCAGCTGTGGGTATAGGTGGGAAATTACTGCTACAGACACGGGAGCTGTCAGAATAACTGAGACTGGGGGTGGAGGGAGGATAAACCATAAGCATCAGGGCTTTATCTCTCTCACAGTGTTAAATAGAAATGGACAGATTTTGCAGTCATGTAAAGATTTTTACAGGCTTCTCTTATTGTAATAGTGGCAGCCGTTGCCTATCCTAGCCTTCCTGAGATGTTACCCTCCTGTTACTGTTGTCATTTGTTCTGTTCACATAGTTTAGCTGATGGTGGTGTACAGACCAATCTTTATTCACATCCGTAGTAAGCTTTACTTTTTTTTTTTTTTTTAGCCCCCTTACTGATGTTTTTTTTCTTCCTTTCCAAGCCTTCTAGTTCTGTAGGAGTGCTGCTTACAAAACCATTGCTGTCCAGTGCGTGTATTTAGGGAGAAGGAAGGAGACACAAGTAAGGTGGTCTTTGTGGGCTATGGTGCCCCTCTGCCCTATTTGTGATGCTTTGTAGTACTTGCAGGCTGCAATATTCTAACCTTTTGCACAGTTCCCTTCCGTGAATGGATGTTACCTGCCTGTGGCTATTTGCAGAAGCATCCCTTTCTCTCATCCTTTCTGGCATATTTACAACTGTTAAGCACTTTCTGGGCTTGTGATGTCTGCCTTCAGCAGACATTGCCCAGCACAGCGAGGCTTTGATCTAGGTGATATAGGATACAAATGTGCCATTGACTTCTTTGGATTGGGTATGCTGGTCTTGGAAGTTTGTTGTTGCTGACATTCACTGGGTAGCCCGATCAGTGTCTGCTTAGGGGAAAGCAGGGCGTTGGCATGGGCTCTGTCGGCTCAGCCAGGGCCTGTGAGCTGCCTTTGCAGGCGTGTGCCACGGTAACGCACTAGGGTTGCCTTCTGAGGGCGAAAGGTACAAGGTCTCTTGCAAGAGTGTGGAAACCTGTCATATGTCTGAGGAAAAGTTACTTCAGTTTGGACTGGAGCTGGAGTCTACCAAGCTGTGCTAATGTAGCTGGCATTTTTTAGGGTCCTGTGGGGTCTGCTCTTGATTGCTGCAATGGGAATAGGTTTTCTGGAGGGCAGAATTGATCCCACCACAGAGTTCAGTGGAAGAAGGAGCAGATCATGTTCTCGGTTCTGGGTGTTCACTTAGAACTTGCGAAGCATCTTGCAGCTCAAGAGTGTGGTGCCCAGTAGGACACAGCTAACTGGCAATACACCTCTACTAGATCAATTAAGTGGAGCATAAATCAGTCATCTTCTAGTCAGACAGATCTAGATGACTTACAGGACTATTTTTTGGTGGTGCTGTTGAAGACATCCTAGAAACTTCATTAGTGTTAGAAATACAGTCTGTGGTAGCTGTTTCATGTTTACATTGTATTTAGAAATGCATATAACCCTGAGTATTGTGTATTGCAGAATATGAGGGTATCTGTGTATTGACACGTACCTAGCGGCAGATGCTGGAATCTGCAGTAACTTATTTGGATGTGAACCTACATTAATGTTTTCTATAGTGTGTTATCATGTAAAAATTTGTGTATATCTGCAAAGTGTAATAGTATACTTAACTGCTGCATAAACAGACCAGGCTTTATGCATGAAGCTATGTACTGAAGCTTTCTATTTGATACAGAAAAAACCACACTTAACCTAGAGCAAACTGCTTCTGACTAGCCCATTGTTAGTGTTGAGGTGTTGAGCTTTCAGTTTTAAATAGAAGCATTCTCTCCTAATATATCAACAGGATGAAAACTGGGATTTGGGGTGTGTTTTTTTTTTTTTTTTTTTTTTTTTTTTCAAGTTTTTTCCGCAGGCTATGTTTTCAGAAGAGCATCAGACAAAGTTGTAGCGTAGAAGTTTGAGATCACACTATTTATCAGAATTTGTGTGAAATCTGTTTGCCTTGAGTTCAAACCTGTGATATCCTCTGGCTTCAATGGAACACTAAACTTGCAGGCATCTGACAAAAAAATGATCATTAAGTTTAATTGAATAGTTGTTATATTTATGTGTATCAAATTATATTGTGTGTAAATGATCAACTGAATGCTAATCAGAATAGTCCCAAGCTGATGATTATAGATGTTGGTATGGGATTCCAAAAACCCTGAATACAGTCTTTAAACCAAGAGGTAGTTTGAATGTGTAGACATGAATATCTGCTTGGGCATGTTGTGATTGGATCAGGAAGTAATGATAATATTTTGGATGCTAGAGATGGATAGCACTGATGCTGTTAGGTGGCTTATATTTTGGACTATCCCCCTAGCTAAAAGGTCTATGCTTCTGAGTATAAGAATTGTTTTAATTCTGGTTTAGCACAGTGTGTCTGTGGTGGGGGGGAGAGGGGAGGACTTGTATTCAGGTACAGTTTTGTTTTCTCTTTTTCACAAATCTACTGACACTTTATGTCACTTTTTGCTTGCATGTTGTTGAATTAGCCATTTCTGTTTCAGAGGTGTTCAGTAGTCAAAGACTTGACTAATAACTATTAATTACGAAGAAAGCCCTGAAGTTGATCTAATGAAAAATAGGTTCCTTGTAGCTTGTAGCCACTTTAGAAACATTCCCAGTAGAGAGAGGACAGTAATGAACCCTTCCTCAAAGCTTAGCAAGTGGCAGAATAATGGAATTTCATTTCCGTCCAGACCTTTAATTTGTGAACAAGCACGGCCAGTCTGTATGGTGGCTTAATTCACTGTGCAAAAATCTCAGGCACCTAATCATTTCATCCCAACTCATTGTAATGCAGATAGGATTATTGCATTAGAAATGTGATTTTAAATGGCCTGAGGCAGTAATTTGTCAGCATTTGGAAGGATTAACTCCATTAAAGTTTAGGCAACAAGAACCATTCTTTTTGTGTTGCATCACAGGTCACAATACCAAACATTTAGCATAACTCATCTGTGACTCTTCTTACAATTGTATGTTTCCTGGCAAGTTGGGAAACTACAAGCTACTTCAGTTACCCTGGAATTACAGCTGCTTACAGAGGTCCAGAGGAGATAAACAGATATGCCTTCACCTCTGACAAATTAATATAAACTCTTTCCTAGGAACAGCTGGAAGTCTTGCTGTCTTGCTGCTGCAATCCAGTGTCAACATGTGAAATGATATAAATATTTATTTCAAGCTTGCAAATGTCTTTGAGGTAAGGATGAAGACACTGTATATTAAAGGCTGCTTTTTGGGAAGCTGTTGAAACTCTGTTAGCTCTGCAACTTTCTCCATGGGATCAAAAAGGCTGGCCATTACTGAGTGCCCTGAAAATTAGGAACAAGCCTATGATTATATTCAGTAATTGACGCTATGGTGTTTTTCCTGTCAGAAGACAAAATACTTTTAGAAGACCATAGTCAGAGCTGTTGGGGAGAGGGGGAAAGTATTGATGTTTTATCAGAAGTGAATCTCTAGGGGAAAAGGAAAAATTTTGATCAAATTGCCTTTAATTTATTTTTATGTTGGGTTTTTTTTTTTTTTTTAGAGACTTAGCTGTACATCTGAAAACAATGTTCAGAAATACACAGTCAATGCTTAGTCAGTAGCTGGCCTCTTCATGCTGGGCTGTTATTAAGTGACAAAGTTCCTTCAAGGTGCTTTATATGTGCCATGAACGCTGCGTTGATCTCTAAAATAATCTTGTGTCTTTAGATAGTCTTATTATTTTCCTAGAAGTAAATCCCACAACATCAGTAGCAATCTTGTATAACAAGCATAGGATTTTGGCATATAATTTTAAAGGGGAGGAGAAAGAAAGGTAGTCTGTGCTGAATCCCCTAGACAGTGTTAGAAAAAATGTCACATTACCAGTATGGGCCATCAGCATGTAATTGGATTCACGCCCGTGTCAGCAGATTATTGGAACGGTGCAGTGCTGTGTGTGTAGGGCTGAAAGACATTTGCAGTTTTGCCACATCAGCAGCACGTAGCCTTTGACATCATATAATTGGGGTGCTTGCAAGCACTGAACTTGCAGCCCACCACCGCAATAAACTTGACTGTCATGCTCTACATACTGATGTAGTAGGAACTGCAGCATTTTGTGACATGTGGTCTGCGCGTCAAAAACGTGAGAGATGTTCTAAGTTAAATTGCTAGCTTAGATCTTAGCAAAGTGTCATTCTGTAGCTTGAAGGGCATGTATGTTAATAAAATGTCAGGAATACAAGCATACGGGCTTCTCCTCTGCCACTGGATAAATAAATGTTATTTGTTGCTGAAGCTGCAATTCAAGAACTATCCCTGATGGCAGAAAAGCAGATTGCATGTTTACTTTGAATTAAGCAAGCTGTAGTATGTAACAACACCCTGATAAACAAAGTAGTATCCCAAGAGTGGAAAGTTCAAGGAGTGTCTTCCACAGTGTTTCCCATTATTGGACTAAGTTTTGGTGGCACTGTGTCCCTGATGGAAGTCACAACAATTAATTAAGGTCTTGCTCTTCTGACAAGCAATGGTAAAGTAATAGTTGCAAGCAGTCTGCTGCAGCCACACATTGCTTTTCTTTGGAAGCTTCAGTGTGCACGTTTGAAAGACATGGCAATTCCTGTTCACGCAGGGTGGCCATGGGAGCAAGGCTGTTTTAGATGATCATACCATGGCTGCATCCTTATTCGTAGGTTTATGGAACTCAAATCCCCAGTGACTTATTTTGCCCAGTTTTATTTTCTGTAGTTTTCTACACAACGTTCCTATATCAAACCAGGATTTTAAAAAAAACCCAAGAAAGTATGAGCATAATTAAGCTGCTAAGACCTGTGTTTAGATCTCTGGTTTTGAAACCTGAAATACAACACCTTCTTGGTATGGTTATAATATCTTGTAGCATCTACAACCAGAATATGTGTTTGCTTATTCTTCTACATCTGCTCTCCTCTTTAGATGCTATTACAGTACAGCTTAGCAATGTTCTGGTGAGAGCATTTTTGAGGTTTCTCCAAGTACAAGCACAAACCAACACAAGACACTTATTAGGGCCAGGGAAGGTTGACTGGATCATTTTGAGCTTGCAGTGGAGGCTGTTCAAAACATCCTGCAAGAAATGTCAAATATTGAAAACTCTTCCTTGTATAACATGAGCTGCTGGTTACTTACAAAAACAGCAAAGAAATGGAGAGGGAGAGAGAAGTCTGGCTCTGGACATTGTCAGTCTATTGACTTACGTGAAATTGACCCCAGTGACTGGATTCTGAGTTCAGCAAGATCAGTATGATTTCATTTAGGCCACAGCTCTACCTATTGTATACCCCTAACCAGGGCATACTCGCGTGCATTTAAAGCAGCAGTCAGACACGCTGCTCGGGCTGAGCGGGTCTAAGACATCCTAGCCCACGGTGGGCTTTCCAGCATGCCTTTCCTTTCTCTTCTCCTTGTAGAGGTCATAAGTTAGCATCCCTGCAGGTCTCCTGTGTGAATACGCGGTGGTTGCTCCCTGCCTTAGTTCTTATCAAAATGATAGTTCAAACACTTTCAGTAGTGCTGCTTTCTAAACTCATATCCTTTTGATTGAAAGGTCGGGGAGTGAGTAGATGTGCTGTTACAACAGCAGATGCGGGGAAGCAGTGATCTCTGAGAAAGGTACTGATGAGAGCAGCACAATGCATCCAACCATAGCCTCAGCTGTAACCGGTACAGAATATAGGGATTACTTTTTAATTACTTTACGAAAGAGAAAGGAAAGGAAAATATGATATCAGCTATACAAAAGAATCAGTTTTAAGAAATTGCTGTGTTCAATTGCAGCTCGGATTTATTGTTGTGGTATCAGAATTCAGTTTATTTTATTTGAAATAATACAATGTAGAAAGGCTGTTAAAAGCTACTTGCCATTCCAACATTAATATTTATTTTAATCTTCAATTCTGTTTACTTTTAATTGTCACTAAGACCTGCTATTCTACTCAGTCTGTACTATTAAATCATAGTCTATGGTTGATCTTGCATTTCTTATACATTATATTCTGTGTGTTCTGAGAGGGAAGAAAAAAAAGATTTCAGTCTAGTTTCAGCTTTGCCACTCCCTCTGAAACTGAATTCAGTTCTAGTCTTTTGGTTTGGTGGTTTTGGTTTTTTTTTTTTTTTTTGGTTGGTTGGTTTTTTTTTTAATAAAGAAACACAGAAAATTAAAAGATTGTTAAGGAAGTTCTGTTTGAGAGACCTGAGGGAATTAGTGAGGTATTACATTGGACTTGGTTTACAACTCATGATGAAAAAAAAGGACTTCCCTTTCCTCAGAAGGAACTGGACATTTCTAGATTCACATAAGTAAATCCTGTGTTGGTGTAAGACTTTCGTATTGCATATTTAAACTTCTGCTGTCCTGTGAAACAAAATAAGGCTGAGTCTGCTCACTTTGTTGCCCAGCAAGTAGGAGAGCTGAACTTACAGGCTCTATGGTATCTGCTCTGTTAGTGGCTGGTCAGTGATCTTACTCAATGGATTTGGTGATTCAGGAGAAGAGCATCAAATGCATCTTAAACATTATTTTATTATAGTAAAAAAAATACTGCAAGCTAATGTGAATGTAGCTTTGGAAAACACTTTAAATTTCTTGCTGGTAGTGCGTGTCAGAGGAACTGTGTATGCTGGAGATAGGATATCTGTATCCAGTGCAGTGTGACTGATGTAAAGCATCCATCCAGCTCTCGTGTCTGTAGGAAAATCTTAAATTGGGAATACAGTCTAAGTGTTTTGGCTTCCAGATTACCTTCAAGTAGAACTTATTGTATGTGTGTTTATGTTTTATAAATGTGTTTTGACTTGGAGATTTTCTGTGATTAACAACAAGCCTCTACTCTAACTTATATTTCACCATGCCCCCTAAATCATAAATACTTTGATGTGATCATTTATTTGCATCTGAGTATTCACAACAGCTTCTCTATTCCATGGGCTTCAACAGGAATAAAATTCTACTCACATGAATGTTTGGGGAACAGCAAATGAAAGGAGACTTTGACGTCCACCACAGTAAATATTTTCTTTTTCCGAAGAGAAAGTGAAAATTCAGTGGTTCGGGGGTTTCAACTTTTTTCAGAACTGTCTGAGCAGACCTGCTTCAGCAGTGGAATTAATTTTCCCCAAGCTATGTGTGTTTTGTTCTCCCTTCCTCTCCCACCCTCGTAATTAACTGAAGATAAATGAGAATTTGGGAATACAACTCCTCATTTTCTATGGATTGCTGTGTGGTTCTGTTGGGGATTGCCCATTCCTTTCACCACAGGCATACTTCAAGATATGAAATGGATTCCTGCAGTGCTGAAGATGATGGTTGCTTTGGAGTCCACTGGCTAAAAGTGAGGCAGAACTGGCCTTTGCGTGTTTCTATCGTGGCTCCTGTGAGTCACTTGGGCAAACATCTGTCTTACCACAGCCAAACTTGAACTTTATTATGCTGAAGTTGTTCAGGAAAGTGGGCTTCTGCTTTCTAACTGGTAGCATTGAATGATTGTATGCTACTATTTCAATTGGACAGTTTTATTTTTCTGTGCCTCTCAGCTAAATGAACCTCTGACCTCCTAAGTGCCAAATGCTGAAAGAATTACCAGTTTACTCCATCCACCTGATGAACTCCAGCAGAAAGCCTACTGGGCAATAAGGCAGTCTTGGCTTTAAGCAGGCGCTGAACAGCAAGAATAGAAGTCATTACTTTTCATTTCTCTATTAGTTTCACTGCTCATTTAATAGTGCTGGGCAAAGAAAAACATTAATATCCTACTCAGCAGCCAAATGCACCAAATTGGGAGTTGTGACTCGTGTGTTTTCCTCTTTTCTAATGGGTATCATTAAAATTTAACAAGTCATCTAAATCATGTTAGTATTCCCAGGGTTAATATTGCTGAAATTGCTGGCAGCATTCCCACAGGAAGAGTTAACAGTGGCTGAGGCTGTGTGCCTGGCATTTGTTGCTCGGAGGGAGGTGTTGGGACTGGAGAAGCCCTGGCACCAGAAAGGCACAATGTTGTCTTTGGTGACAGGGGCATTTGCAATACACATGCATATTCTTTCCTATTCACCTCTCTCTCTTCACTCCCTCCTTTTCCCTCCCCACTAGTCCTAAAGCTGTCATTTCAGCTCATACTTGTTAGATTTCTAATAGAATTTCTTGACAATAAGCCTGTGTACATGTGAAGCTAGAAGGAAGGCATACAAGTGTGTGTTAGTGTGCTAGTCGGTGCGAGTGTCAGATTTAAGGGATTGTTAGACTGTAGATGGCTTTTACTGGAGGTCGAGAAGGCTAACAAAGTGGGAGATGCAATTAAAATGGTATTTGTTAGAGAGGAATAGCTAGCTGTCTGGGCAGACTGAGTGTGAGGAAATGATGGGTAGCTGGAAGGCCATTAGTGATGGCTTTGTAAGCAGCTCTGCAGCATGGGTGGTAAGCCTAAATCCAGAGCTGCTCTTTTAGCATGCCTCATAAGACTTCCTTCCCCCCCGCCCCGTGTGTCAAATCCATTTTTGAATAATGGATTTGACAAAAATTCAGTGGATTTTGATTTAGCTTTAGAGGTGAGAGAAAGAAGTTATGGTGGATGGGGTAAGGAAGAGAAGAAACTGGTTTAAGGGAGCTTTTGGGTATATTCTCCCATCACCATGAAAACAAAGCTTTGCAAGATTTTGCAGAGTTGGTTTTTATAACGTCATTAATCCAGTGTTCTTGCAAAGAGGCTATTTGGTGAGGAATATGAGATGGAACAGGCAACTCATTGAAATGCCTTCTCATTTTAAATGAACAGTTGGGATCTGGTTCTTGTAAGTTCTTGCTGAAAGCTCTGATATTAAAAAAAAGCAAAACAATCCACCATGTATTTTTGCAATTGCTTTTCCTACTGCAATCAACTTTAATTGTTAGAGGTATCTCCTTTATCCTTTTCTTCACTGGTGAACTGTTGGGTGTTTGACTTTAACATCATCATCAACCATTTTTAAAGTGAGAGATGGGGGCAAGCGCTTACACCAAATTGGCCAATACATTTGGGTGTCCTAAAGGACGTAAGCTGCTGTGAGAATAGGGAAGGCACACTGCAAGAAGTACAGGGCTTTGAGAGGAAGAAGAAAGGCTATGGAGACAGAAATGAAGTGGGGCATGGTTGGTTTGGGCAATAAAGGAGCAGTGCTTCCATGGGAAAGGTGGCACACTGGGGAAGCAGGGAGAAATGGATGATAAACTCAAGTTCTTTAAAAGGCTGAGCTCACTGCTGGTGTCTTTAAAGCTTTACAGAAATACTTTGAATGGAGACTGTGTTTTGAGTTGGCTTTTTGTTGTTATTCTTCTAAATAAGCCATCCCTATCGTTTCCCCTCCCCCAATTGAAACCAGCAAGCAGCCAGGAAAATAGAAGGCAGCTAAACCGAAGTTGCCTTTGGTTTAATGCACTTCAGTATTTTTCATTCTGAAATTAGGTTTTCCAAAGACTAAGGTACTGGTGCATCCTGTGATCTAAGGATGTAACTAGATTTTTCATTTGTTTCTCTCTTGTTTACCAGTCACAAGGACCTATACATTCTGTGCTGTAAATTTGAAACTTGGTATAAAATTGGGACTCCACTCACTGCACTAACAGTTTTGCCTAACATAGCAAATAAATGACATATTTTAGTGTGTCAGCAGTAGGATAGAACTTGACATTCTGGAGTGCAGTTATCTATTCAGCCTGGCTTCTCCTTTCCCTGTGTCTGTCTCTGAAGGGAAAAAAAAAAGTTTGATTTTTGGCTTAATTTTAATTGATAGTGTTGACCTTACTAATTCTGTAATGTTATTGTACTGGACACTCCAAGGGCATGCTATTAAGTAGTAGTACTTGTTCCAGATACTTTAAAAGCAGAATATAAGAGACTTAAGGTGTGAGAGGTGAAGGTGGGGGGGTATACATGAGGGCTGAATGCACTGGCACTGATAACTCTAAAGTGAAGCTCTTTACAGACTGAAGTGCTTTAAATTGCTAACCTTCTTTGTCAATCCTTGTTACATAGTTGTTTCTAGCTGGGTGTGCCACTGTCTTGCCTGTTTAATATTCCACTTAAGAGTAACAAGAGATGAAACATCCCAGATGTCTGTATCCTCCAGGAGTCAGCTCTACTGATGGGAATACTTGTGTTGGTTGTTTATAAGCAATGAGCTAAACAGGGGTATAAAGAGGAGAGGGAGAAGGGGAAGGAACTGTTGTGACTTCTCTTAATTTGCTGTTCTCTTTGTCAATGAAGGGAATAAATTCTGTCCCTTTCCTACTCCAAACACATGCACTTTGGATAATAGCAATTGTTTCAATAAGCACACACTGCTAAGGCCTAGATAAGGGCTACTTCTGTGCCTGAAATATCAAGCACCAGTGTGGTATGTGGGAAGCTGGTGTGGAATCATGCTGCCGAGGAAGCAGTGTGTAGTAATGCGCATGGGTGACACTGATAAATGGCTCTAAGCAAGCATCTGCAGCAAATTGTCAGACTGAGACTTCCCAGCATACCCTAGACCTCTGCATGAATGAAATCTCTGTTGTGCCGTTAGTTACCCACTTCCATATGAAATGAGAGGATAGGATTCATTGCTTCAGTGCAGCTTTTATATGAGCTTGCTTTCTTTATGTACATATATATGTGTGTATATATATATTTTTTTTTCTTTTTTTTCTGCAGCAATGGCTGTAGAACTCCCCATATCCTCTCACTGACTAACCATAGAGCTTTTTGAAATGGGATAAAATGGCTTTCAGGGTAAAGGCCAGGTCTTTTACTTCTAGAAACCTAAACTGATATGTTCTATGTATTCTGTTCTTTGGCCAGACACATATATAATTAAGCTAAGTAGTAAACATGGTTGGGTTTTTTTCTCTTTTCTTTTGTTGTGGCTGTTTTAGTAGAGGCTGTGGTGGCTGGGGAAAAAAAAGGGAAAGGTCTTAGATTCTTTCTTTTTCTTTTTGAAGAATCATGATTATTGTCTTCAGGAGGCAGTGAGACAGTCTGCAAATCTATTTGCATTGAAGTGAAGCCTCTCATCTCTTCCTTGTTACCACTGGACATCACTGATGCATGAAAAGACTTTGACTCGCTCTTTGCCTTTTTTTTTTTTTTTTTTTTTTTAATATGTGTTGTGGTTTCAGGGTTTTTTTTTTTGAGGTGATTTTCTAGAATAACTTGTAATTGAAATTGGAACTCTGGTAATTGAAGCTTTGGTGGAAAGATCTCTTGAGATCAGGGTAGAATTTCTGGCCAACCTGAAAAAAAACCAGTTTGGTAGTTAGCATGTGCTCCCAGTACATAAAGATAGGGATAAATTCCTTCCTCTTCTTAATTCCAGCCAATACGCCAAGCCTCAGGGCTCTGAGAGGTGAACTTCTGTGGGTTTAGCTGCAAGGATATAAAATGTTAACCTCTGACAGAACAGCAGAAGGGTAACACCGTGTGTCAGGGCAGAAGGACTTACCGTGCATACATAACTTAGCTACCAGATTACACAAACAAGCACCTTAGCCAAAGTTTGCCATCACTGTCAATGTAAATGAATCCAACAGGGAGTTTGGGTGCAGCTGAGGTGAGGATATATGTCCTGTCCCACCACCCTGCTGTGGTGTTGATGGCTATCCGCAGCTGTCTGCTCCACCCTGCTGCTGCAGCTCTCTTAAATTGCTGCTTGATTATTGGAGCCCTTGGCTTCTTGCTTAGCCTTTGCCCTCAGGCTATTTCAGTCTTTCTTCCTGGCTTTTTTTTTTGTAAAAAGCTTTAATATTTGTTTACTCATGATGTGGAATGGGACTTTTCTCCCCAGAAGTTTCCATAGGAAAAGACCCTTTTTAACCACTCAATGGAAGAGGATGGATGCTTCTAGAGGTAGTCAAGTGATTTGTAACACTTAAATGCTCCTGGAAGTAACAGGACTTCACACAGCTGCAAATATTCACATCAATGTGCCCTGTTTTGGAGTGTGTGCATAGATCTCAGTAACATGTCTGCTACTTCTGTTTTTACAGCTGAGGAGAGGAGATACAGAGCAACTTGGTGAATGAATTAGCTGCATAAAACGGAGTACAGGATTCTTACATCCTTGCGCTCTTGACTATTGGGCTTTTTTTCTTTCTTGCTAATGCCGCCCCTCTCTCTGTGCAGCAGCTCTTGTATGCTGGCTCAGCATTGGCTCTTCTGACTGCGTACAGAGAGGAAGAAGGGAGTTGTGGTTTATGTTTCAAAGCTGTCGGTCTTAAAGGCACTGGAGCATGGCAGTTGAATATACGGCAACAAATTACCCAGTTATGACAAAAAGTCTTTTCTAAAAGACCTTGACTTCTGATTGTCTGATTGGTACCAGAAGCTGGCTGTTAGTTTAAGAAAAAAAGAGAAGAAATTGCTAATGGGGTTGGATGTGTTTTGTGGCTTTCCACGAGGGTGTTTATTAATTCTCTTTCTTTTTTCCTCCTACCTTGGACAGTTCATATCTATGAATAATTTAATTGTCCTTGGCTGCCTGCTGTCGTGAACGGCATGCTGTTAGGCATTCTGGATGCATGTGGTATTTGTTAATGTTTGTTTTGTATTCTGTCTGCCTCTCTGCCTTTCCAGAGATCAAATGGATGATGCAAGGCTTGACAACATATAAATGCTATTAAACTGTATCAGAAAGAACAGAAAGGGGGTCTTTGTCATTTCATTAGTTAGAACATTAATTGGAATAGATTGTTCAGTGTTTTTCTTGCCAGCAGAGAAGTAAATATTTATGAAAGCGTTTTGCTACTTTTTGAAAAGTTTGTCTTGAAAATATGTCTAGAATTTATAAGTAACAATTTGTACTGCCTTACATAGTAGCTCAAATGTGTTTCCTGTCCCTAGACAGTCTTTGTTAATGTCATTATTCACAAGGTTTAAACTGCAGAAATACTAGTTCTGATTTTTAATCTTCTTTTTCGTTGAGGATTGTATTGCTTTAACTGCTCTTGTCGTGATACTTGTCAAGCAAAGAAAAGCATCTGTAACTTTTTTCTGCTTCTATCCTTTCTGATACAAACATAGCATCATTAGTAGTATTCCAAACACTTATTTAGATCCTGTCTGTAATTGTCATGACCCTCAGGTTGAGATCCTGAGAACAGAAAGCACACCCTAGGCTACTCTGTCTGCAGTTCTGCCAGGTGAACGGGAAACCAGGCTAATGCTTTACTGCAGTTCTATAGGGTGATCTCAGGGATGAACGTCCCTTCTGAGAAAGTGTCATTGTTTAGAAAAAGCACGCTAAGAACAAGAAATAACACTTGTTGTCATGGGTAAATCAATGCCTGCTTTCCTGCTGGCTGTTATGTTACCTTTAAAAGTTACTATTAACATTGAATTACTTAATCGTCCACAACTAAAGAATGTTTACGTATATGCTGCTGCTCTAACAGTCTCCACTTCTGTAGATATTTTGGCCAGGTTTGTCAGTCTCTCAGCTGTTGCTTATCTTCTTGTGTTTCTTGTGGTGCTTAGCAGAGTCTGCTACACATTGCTAGGCTTCATAAAACTGTTGTGTAGCCCTGCTGGCAGCAGAGTCTTTTGGGGTGCTTCTGGTGCTGGGTGCACCTAATGCAGAAGGGAAAATAACTGTGTAGAAAGCTGACCCCACTGCTGCTGGATGGCTGGATTGAAGGTACATGCTCTCTTTGCTTGGCCGATGTCTTGAGAGTCCAGTCCTGTGGCTCTCATTCCTGGATGTCAGCCAAGTGGCTGTGGGTTCTGGGACTGGGCATCAGCTCTGCAAGGTCCCTCGAGGCAGGCATGTTTGAAGACACCGTTTTCACCATGAGCGGTGCTGGATGTGCTGCCTCTTTGTTTGTGAAATGGCTTGTTAGGCTACCTTTAATTTGAACCATCTGTGACAACCTGCATGTTCTGTTATAAAGCTGTTTTTATGTCAGACCTCCAGCAGCATGCTGTGAGTGAGCTGGAGACCAGCATAGGAATTAACATACAAAATCCACTGGAAACATATTGCAGTGCATGTACAATTAACTGGAAAATAATTATGTTCCTTGTAAACTGTATGTCCTGCACCAGACTCCATCTTTGTTTTTATTCTGGCAACTATAGCAACTCTGGTGTAAAAGGAGGGTGAAATTTATCTGTAGCTGTTCTAGTGTTTGGGGCTTCCCTTTGTGTTGGATGAAGCAGCATTGGAGTTTGTGCTTCCCTTATCACCGTTGAAGGATCCTGTCATGCAATCTGAGGCTTGTTAGAGCACCCAAAACATGGAGATACTAATTGGCTACAGGCCTGTGCTTTCTTTACATACCACTGTTTCTCTTCCTGGAACCAACAAACACATTGTATACATCTTTCCTTTAAAAAAAATCTTCTATGCTGTTTTAACCTCTCTACCCCATTTTCTGTGCTCTCTTGATAGTTTTCTTTTCCCTAACTAATGACTCACCTGGATAGGATTGCTGCTGGCTCTGATTGTAGCAATTAACTCTAACCCTAAGGAAATGGCTTGCTGTGTTGCCTGGCAGCCAGGGCCTACAGGAGCTGGTAAAACAGAATGGATCAGACTTCACTTTTCATTCATTTTAATCTTGTTATTGACTAGCAAGGAAAGCAACTTACTGTGAAAGGTCTTGTCAGTTTTCACATTGGCTAATATATTCCAAAATCTGTTGCCTTCTTTTTCAGAGTTGCTGTGAATTCCATACAACTTCTAGCAAACAGCGAAGGCTTTGGTGGTTCTGTAAACAAGGCTTCTTAAGCCTGGCTTAAAGGAATTG
Organism: Tetrax tetrax; assembly: GCA_009806455.1. NCBI lineage: Eukaryota > Metazoa > Chordata > Aves > Otidiformes > Otididae > Tetrax > Tetrax tetrax. Next base: position 45,710 of record WHYT01014520.1, on the reverse strand, counting down.
AGAACTACAACTGAAATCACTGTCATAATTTTTTTTCTTCTGCATGTTAGATTTGATTTTATAGTGCTATTTAGCCAAGCCTTAATATTGTCTTTTTTTTGGTGGTAGCGAATAATGAAAATACAGTTTTAAGTGAAGTTAGGGCCTTGGGAATACATTGTCTTTAGCAAGCTTGCTTACGCATTAATAACTAAAAGCAGATGTGTAAGCAAGAGTATTGAACAAAATGGGAGCGAGCAGTGCGTATATAGGTATCTCAAAGCAGGCCTCGCTCTGGGTACCAGGTGTTATCAAAGAGCACCTCTCTGCTAACATCAGAGGTGATAATGGGAACAAGCTGCCTGAATTGAGGCGACATGGCACAATTAAATCTTTATAGGGCTAACCGCAGCCTAGTGAATTGGCTGCATGCGAGGAAAGGTAGATCTGCCTGCAAACAAACACAGGGCTAATAAAGCTACAGCTTGGTTTTGTATCCCTATCACCCCTTTTAGTTATTCTTTTAGCAAATGCCAGCAGAGATGGAAAATTCAAACCAAGCTCACTTATCCAATTCTGTGGAACTAGAAAGATGCATAGTACACCAGTGCTGGAGTGCTGCCAGGCTTGATGGTAGATGTTTCAGATTGGAAGGGACTCCTGGAAGTTACCTAGTCCAGCCTTCTCTTTAACACAGGGTGGACTTCAGTGTTAGATCAGCTTGTTCTGCGGCTCGTGCAGTGAAATTATGAGCATCTCCAAAGCAAGAGATTGTGCAGCTTCACTGAGCCCCTGTTGCCTTGTTTCTGCAGTCCTGTCCTCCCAAGTGCATGCTTCTGCCCTGTCTCTTGTGCCAGCATTTACTTGTCTGACCTCATGCTGAGCTTGTTAGAGAGCTAACCTAGCAAAACAAACTTCCTCCCTAAACCCCTGGTACTAGAAAAAGGGGGATCAATGTGTGAAATGTTACTTAGCAAATCAGACTTTTTCACCTATGTTCTGCTTCAGTCTGGGGGTATTTGTGTTTTCTAGAGTCAAATATCTACAACCAGCTGAATGATTAAACCGTAAACTGCTCATCTGACATCAGATTATCTGTAAACACTATGACTGCATATAGCCACAGGCAAATGATTTTTTTTTTTTTAACCTGCAGTTTATGACTGCATGATGAAAAAAATGTAGTCATAACTAGAAGGAAAAATAAGCCAGCCTTTTCAGATACGGCAGTCTTACAGTGTTGGCATTCCCCATTGTTTTTTGGTAGGTGTTAGAAAAATGGGCAGAGATGCCACTTGCATTAACAGAATGCCTACCCTTAGAGTTGATCTGAAGGCAATGAATTTAGTATGGCAATGCAAGCAGACAGGCAAGTATAGTATTGACAGTAGTAATGGTCTAAATATAGTGTTCCATGCACTACTTATGTGTGGCCATGAGCAACCACTTGCAGTGACAAATAGTGGATTAAATAGTGTCTAATCGAAGAAGGCCTGTAAGGAGGGGAAAGGTGCTCGAAAGACATAAATGCATCTTACAGACACATCTGTGTTCCCCCTGTGCAGACTGTGCGAAGATGCGATTTAACCCTGCTGAGATCAAGGTGTTTGTGCTGGGCTGTCCTGGTGTTTGTCCTTAACAGTCAGTCCAATACAGAAAGCTGTTTTTTCCTGAGCTGTACAACATGGAGATCTTCCACCTTGAGCTGTTTTTGTGAAGTGGCAAAACAGTCTACTGCAGGGCTTTCTGTCTTTGGGAGGGAGTGTGACACCAAGTGTATGGGGCTGTTCTTGATTCTGTATTTCTGGTCAGGACAGGCAGCGAGCCGTTAAGCTCCTCAGACACGTGCCTTACCCATTCAGTATTCTCCTTCGCCCTCGCCTTGTTGTGCTTATGAGTGAAGAGGAATATCTAATGAATCCACCACTGCATCTGCTTTGCCACAGAAGGAATTAATATTTGACTGAGTGCTTGCAATTATAACAGAATTTCAGCATCACTTCTTAATCTGCAGTCACTGAAAGGTTCTGCATTATCCCTCTGGCATTCAGTAAGGCTAAAATCCGTGAGGTCTGAATTGCTAACTGGAAAGTATCAATGGCTCAGCAATTTATGTTCAAAATATGTATGGACATGTATTGTGGAAGTTGAGGACTTCTGCTAAAGCACCATGAGATTTATTTAACTCATCTGCATTTTAATTATAGGGAGGTTACTGAAAAAACAACCTATTAGCCACAAAATAACACATCTTGGTAATAGCAGTTTCTCCCTGGATTGTGAATTTGTTGTGGGATACCACTACACTTCTCAAAATTATATCCTGGACACTTTACTGTGCTTCAGCACTTAATTTTGTTATAGCTCTCCAGCAGCCACAGACCTTCAGCCAATCTTGTGGTCCTGTAGGCAAAGATTTCTCTACTGAAGGTCACGGTGTTCCACTGATGCAGGGAGTAGATAGAAAGTGAAATTGGATTTCCATCTTTTTGTGGCTGTTGTGCTGCTAATTCACTTTCTTTTCATTTAGCTGTGGTGGAAAAAAAGAACAAATTGCAAGTCCCCTGGCTATGACTGTTGATCATACTTTGGGGTTTAATACAAATACAGGGTTATTTGTACTTGTTAGAGGTATTTCAGCAAATTCAAGGAATCCTAGGAGTAGAGTAAACATTGCTTTATTTCCCTAGCATCATCCAGTGCCCTTTTGTTAATACTTCTACCCCATGTACCCAGTGACTGTCTCAGTTCTTTTTGGAGTTGTAGTTGTCTTGACAAGCTTACAAAAAATGGCCAAGTGCCTTTGCAGAAGCTTCTTGGTAAGAATAAACCCATACCTCTAACTGTCAAATTTTAAAGAGATAGTGGGACTAATCTCAGACCTGAATGCCAGACACCAACCAAGCATGCTTTTGAATTCACATGATTCTGACCTTGTTCCTACCCCTGTCCGTTACAAGGAGCAAATCTGAAAGGTCACTTACTGCAGGTGTCTCTTGGGCCAGATAGTAACTGTGGACTGGCAATGGCTTTCCCTCTCTGAGTGGAGATGTATGTACCTACAGAGGTGGGAGCACTGATGTGGTAGAGGAATATGGGTGCTAGATGCTGATTTTCTGCCTGGGCGAGTTCTCTAGAGGCTGGTCACCTGTGTTGGCTGGCAGAATCAACTAGTGTCATTCTGTTTCTGCAGGTGGGTGCTGTCCTGCACTGTGGGAGCTTGCCAAGCATGAATGATGGAAAGGGAAAAGGCCAGGGAAGAGTGGGGAAAAAAATTTTTTTTTTCATTGCTGCCGGTTTCTAATGTCCTCTGAGCTGCCTACATGTACTGATGAGAATCATACTTAACAGGAACCTTCCCATGTTCAGACAGGTTAGTTATTCAAAATGCATTAAGACTTTTTAATATCTGGATTTAGTTCTAGTAGTAAATACATTACTTCAGTTTTGAAAATGCACTCAAATAATTTGGAAGTATTAATGAATTATCCTCCAGCCTTTTGTCTGCCCTGGGGAATATATGACTAGAGATCAAAGGTATGGAGGAGTGAAATGACTTGTCACTGTGTTCTGAAGACAAAAAGCAATGTGGCAAAGTGAATAATTACCAAGTGTGGAAGCTGGAATTCTTTCTTGCAGTAGCATGGACAAATTGTATGTCCTTGAACAAACTCTGCTACCTACAAGTTATTTTTACCTTTGTTTCTTTGCCCTCAATCCTTTCTCTCTCTACTAAGACTGTAAATTCTCATTGGAAAAAAGTTGTCTGTATACAGTGTATGGCATAAGGGATCTTGGTGGGGTTTTTTTTTTTAGTGTGTGTGTTTTTGTTGTGTGTGGTTTGTTTTTTTGGTTTTTTTTTTTTTTTTTTTTTTTTTTTTTTTTTTTTTTTTTTTTTTTTTTTTTTTTTTTTTTTTTTTTTTTTTGTTCATTTTTGTTGTTTTAACACTGCATATAAATACACTGGCAAACTTAAATTAACCTTGACTGTAATTTTCTGCTGGACCGGAGTGGGCTCCAGCCTACTCTATCCATTAAATGTGTGTGTTAGTCACAAACACATCTTCTCTCTAAAGCCTCTGTAGTTTTAAACAGCCTGGCTGCCTGTGCAATGCTTGCTGACACTCAGAACTTTGTCCTCTAATTGTAGCAGGGGAAAATACAACCCTTGTCAGAGTCAGTGGTGGGTCACTGGGGAACAAAGGCTGTAATCAATCCAAGGCCTAATTAAAGGCAGTGGTGCCAGGAAATGATAGGGAATTCAACAGCCTGACACTCAAACTTCCCTAATTTGACTAGTGTTCTTTATAACTGCCTTGTGCCCCGCTCCGTATTGCTCCAACTGTGATAGCAGTATCTCACTCTGTATTTAGTGTTTTGCTTTGCTCTTGAGTTCAAGGCAGAGATGGATAGAGGGATCCATTAGCAGTGATTGCTGTAGCTTTATACTCTTTCATGTAACTTTTTTTTTTTTTTAAAGCTCCGTTACTGAATGATGGTTATAAGCAAGTTGATACTCTTTCATAGCTGATACTCTTTTGTACAAACACATAGGAACGCTAAGAGAAGAACATACTGAGGCTTGCTGCTTAAGGGAAATAGTACTTCTGAATGGGATGGAGAGGGTGAGTTTAGTTCATTAACACTTTCACTTGAAGTGTTGTGGTTTCTGCTTCTTCATGAGATTAAAAGAAGCTCTCTCTGAAAAACTTCAGGCAAGAAGAGGAGCTTAAACAGCAAGTATTTGTAACCAAGAAACAAAATTGCTTTTTACATCATGTAACTGTATGATAAAGTGTAGCAATTGTCACAGGAATCTGAGGAAAATTCTACAAACTAGTTAGATCTCTATAAGTGTAAGTACAATAAATATCTGTTAGCTTGAGCTGTGCAGTATGTTCTAGTTAAATAGAATTTAACAAAAGTGTTGTCACTTCTGTAGGAAAGGATCCTGCAGAGTATCATAAGTGCAGAAAAGAAACCCTGATGGAGTCTTCAGTAGCTTTGCAGAGAAATGTGTTTGGAGCATCAGACTAATTTGTTGTACCTCTGGAAATTTCCGCTCCCACACTTGGTATTTTACTATCTATTGGAGACTTCTGGACAATAGTGAGAAATAGATAATTCTTTGAGTTTCATGTTGAGAAAAACTGCTTGGGAATGGAGTGGAACAAGTATCTGGAAAAAGAATAAGAAGATCTAGCCTTTTTGGGGGGGCATGGGGGGCATGAAGATCTGCAGCAAGGGATGGAGAAGAGAAAATTGTGGGTAGTAAATCACAGCATGACATTACATGAATATATAGCTGATAGCACTATGCAGGATTTGATTCTGGATTTTTGCAAGTGTGACACTCTTGTGATTCCCTCCTCAGCTATATAATAAGATGTCATAGCACAACTGGTCAACCACAGGTAATTTTCATGGACTTTGATGGAATGTTGCCTATGTAACATATACCAAGGTATTTTTGAAGGGCCGTAGGCTAGGCTGTGGCATTACTGTGCATGTGGTAGCCGGATGGTGAGACAGAAGCCTCCTTGTGTGCCAACTGCCCGTCAGTATCAGTAAAACATACGCCTGTTCAGTTTGCTTAGTAATGTGAATGCCATGTATAGTGGAGACAGAGATGTTTCCCTGTAAACATAATGAGTTGAGATATTTTTGTTTTCTTTTCAGAGAAATTGGAGGAATATAACCACATCTATTTACTTACTCACTGGCATAGTTAAGTGAGCTACTCTTATGACTCTTATTCACAGGTATTTTTTAATTGAGAGTTAAAGGATTATAAAAGGATTCTTCACTGTGAAGTGGAAAGGCCATTATAAAACAGTATTTAAAGGATAAAGAAATGCAAGCTACTGTATTTTTGTTAATAGCACATTTTCATCCCAGAGCCATATAAATGTTTCAAGAATAATTTAATTTTATAGGTAGGTGAAACGGATCTGAGGCAACAAGTCTCTGACACAGATGAAGTCAGTCTCTAGTCTTTTTGTCATGTCTAATGTCCACCACACTTGATTGCAGAATGAGCTCTGTAGATGAAAGGGTATTGAAGGAAGCATTGGAAAAGTTTTATGGTGGTTTTGTTGTTGTTTTTTTTGGTTGTTTGTTTCTGGTAACAACTGATGTTGCAGGATAAAAGTTGACACTTTCAAATTATGCAAATCTTAAAGCAACAGAGAAATTCTTACCTATTTGCAACAAATCTGAGCAGAGTTTTTCTCTAGTACCTAATCACAATAATGAAAGTTAATGCAAGTTTGAACTTCAAACCATTTGAAGAATAACTAATAAACACAACTAATGAGTGGACTTTCTGTGTATATCAGGAACAGTGTTTCTTTGTATGCTTTAAAAACTTGGAAATGTCTCAGTTGCCTCTTATAAGAGGTGTGGAAAACTCTCTACAGACTTGCCTGTCTCCAAAGCTGCCCAGCCTCCTGCAAATTATGTACCTTGCAGAGAAGCATTATTAATTCCAGTGGACTGGCCTGTGGCACAGTCCAAATCTGTTTATAATCTTTCAGCACTCTGATATTGCCTACACTCCTAACAAGAGGGATCAGAGGCATGCGGAGGGGGAGGGATGGACCCACATTTCAGTGTGGTACGTGCTTTGAAAAAAGAGCAGCAACTGCTTCCTACTGAATGAACCTCTATCCTTTGACTCACCTGCGTGGTATAGGAATTTTATCATTTTTCACAAGTAAAAAAAATTAGAATAAACAGATCTATCCAGCCAGCCAGTTCTTAAGAAATGGGATGCAGGTTTTTTGGACCTACAGGTTATTCTGATGCGCTAAGTTCTTGGTCAGATCATTTTCACTAAAGAAGAGTAAAGAATTTGGGGAGGAAACCAACCTCGAAATGTAATGAAATCATAATGTTGTATCACAGGCTGTCAAAGGCTGCTGCATCATTGTTTATTTTAGACTGACGAAGTTATTAGTATCTTTTTGTGTGCTCTAATAGGTTGTCATGTACTGAGACTTAATAGCATACTTGTGCTGCCAGACAGATAGATAGCTACAGATCTAGCTGACTAGCAAGTTTCTTTGAGCAGAAGGACCAGCTATATTCTGGACTCTTTCTAGCTGGCAGGTCAATAATGCAGCTCTGCTTCTATCTGGCAAGACAAGCTTTCCGTGCCTCATTCTGTTTTTCTTTAGTGCAGCATGTAGCAGATGGATTTGAATCACGATGTTGGCTGATGTACCGTATAGAATGCAGCACAAGATACGTGTCTGTTTAAATTCTCCTAAACTTGGTGCAGAGAATAACGCTGACTGGAGGAAAACAGGATGAGTAGTTTTTTTGGATAGACTTTAGAGGGTTTGTGAACTGCAAATGGAGAATTTTTTTTGTGGCTTGTGTGGATAGTGTACTTCAATTGCAACTGAGTTTCTCCAATGCAGTAGTTCAAAGGCATCCATATTATGATTAGTCCTTGTTATTACTTATAATCTTAACATATGAATTAAATCAGAAGGTCATCTGATGGAGTCATGATTTATCATCAGCAGTCTGCATCTGAGAGTCAAGCACAATATTTGTTTGATACTGCCATTGTTTTGTGATATTAGAAGACCTGCTGTTGCAAGGAGACCATATTGCTTTCTGCTGTTGCAAGGAGTCACCAGTTGCACTTCAAATTGGACTTTGACTAATTATATGAGAAGTTTGGCTTGTAACTGAATTTTCCAGGGAATAGTGGCTGTTTATCTCCTTTCTGGCCCTTAGTGAAAGTGGGCAAATGAGAAGTTTCCAGTGGCAGTATGTGTCAGGTGAAATGCAGCACAGGACCAAGGCCTTTGCATGCCAGGACTTGACCTCATGCTGGACTTTTCACGTTGGAATGACATTCACACAGGACTATTAACTTATGCTTACCTTCTTCTGAAATCTTCTTTTTAAATTGGCGTAACTGACAAAATTGCTATCTTCTTTCTCATGTGTATTCAGTTTTCCACTATGTGCATCCTAACCCATAGCTATTGCTGAGCTTTCAGGCTCATCTGATACTAATAATATCTTTTTCTTTTCATTTGTGTTTGCCATTAAAAATCAGTGTTTGCCATTAGAAATCAGTATTTGCTGACCCAACATTCAAAGCTGAAGTTCACAGGTGTGAGCTATGAACACTTGCTGTCTGTCAGACGCAGTAGGGCATTAATTAAAGGGAAATGACAGACTCCTTAACAATGTTGTAGTATTTTCAAGGCCAATCTTAATGTTATCTAGCATGTTACATGAGATTGTCATGTTCATAGTAGGGCAGGTTAGGAGTAGAAAAAAATACAGCTAATTGAAATTGTTTATGAAAGTTTGTACAAAATGTCATGTTCTTTCTTGTTTCATTAGTACTGGTTGAGTTGTCTCCTGCTTTGTTTTACCTTTTCATGCCTGACTCTGTGTTGGCTGTTGTATTTCATTATTTGCATCTCACACTAAATGCTAAGTATCTGTGGAAAGCAGGATCTTATTATGGTGTGCACTGTGTACGCAAAAGAAAGGACTCCTCTCTTTTCTTAAACAACAGCAACAATATTTAAACTAAACAGAAAGTATGAGGGTGTCTCTGAGTATTTATTCTTTTGCTTGTGACATGGCAATACTGATTAATTGTGTTACATCAGTAGTCATCCACCTAGACAGCTTTCTGTTCTGAAAGATTATCTAATACTCTTCAATGCTGTGTAGCCCCAGAAAAGCAGTTACTGAATGCAGGATATGGTGTCTCCGTGTGTTTCCAGAGCATGCACCTGTAGAAGGATTTTAGGACTGAGGCCATGAGATGGAGATGCAAGTTTCATAGACTTGCCGTGTAACTCTGCAGATTCCAATGCCTGAGTCACTGTCTGAAGTACTGCAAGTAAAGGACCCATTATACCAGGGCTATGGGAAACTTTTATGTTTTCTACAGAAATCTTCAGGAGAAATGTGTTGTAAAACTTCAATGTGCTGTTGTTAAACAGTATTAGAACTCTAATTTATCACCACAATTGTGATAGTGTATATTGATTTGATGATTAAGTCACCATGAATAATTTGCTATGGTAATAAAAAAATAAATTCTAAGTTGCAGACTGTAAACACAGCTGCTTATTCTGATTTTATTATAGAAGCAAATGAGAGAGAAAATGCCATTGTGTTGATATAAACTTCCCCCTAAGTCCCTGAACTTTCAGCGGTTAAGGTATTGGAGGGAAAGTAAACGTTTCCTCAAACATCTCCACTCCTTTTTCTCTTCCTCTAGGCAGCTGTTTTTATGACCACTAGGAAATTTTACCCTGCAAGAGTTATTCACCACCTGGATCATTATAACACTAACTCTTAGGATGTTCCTACCCAAAGGCAAGAGGCGGTAACTTTGGTAAATGGCCTGTAATTCTAGGTCTTGCATCTTTCATCCTGCCCTCTGCTTAGTGCTCTCCTCTGTAGGCACAGGTGGGGAGAAGCTGTTGGACTGAAAAATCAACAACAGTGAAATGCTCTCACCCTGCTTTCAGATAATGAAGCATTTGTATTTATATTGTAACAGCCTTTTTCTGGGGATTGTTCTTCAGTAAATAGTCTGTGTATATGGCTATAGCTCTGATTCTGCGAGCGATTGAACTGGCAGGCCGATTCTGTGCCAGTGTGTCTGCGAAGGTTGAGGTTCCTGGGTGTAGGTAACTGGTTCTCATGCTGTAAATGTGGCTGCCAGCAAGGACTTCATTTGGCCTTCCCCCTTCCGTGCCGCGGTGCCTGGAGCTTACACAATTAGTGCAGTGTGCTTTTCCTGTAGCAGTTCCACCGTTCTTGCTGGCTCTGGGCTAGCGGCAATGTATGGGCTTCCTCATGGAGCACCGGGGGCCTGGTCTGTATCCATACGTGTATGCCAGTTTGGTACCCTTTGTTCAGAGGGTACCAATGCATCACGTTGTGGCATCCATGTTGTCATTTGGTACGCCAGTAAGGTCCACAGTATATGTGATATTCATATGACACTAAGGCACAAGCCCCCTCTCCTGCTTTTCACCTTTGTGTGAACCAGTGCATGGCATTTCAGCTAAATTCTATAGTCAGTCGTCATAGGAGCATGACTCTCTTCAGTTTTTTAAAATCCATGGTAGGATGCCTGTGTGAGGAAACCCTTGATGTGTGAATCAGAATGGTTTGTCTAGACTCAGGAAGAGCTTGGTTCTTAATTACCTGTGGTCACTTGGGCTAGAGCAACATGAGTGCAGAAGGTTGGAAATCACTATTTCATGTTTTGTTTGACACAGCCTTGTCCTAGTGAAAATGTGTATTGCGCAAGGCAGCAGGGAGCACAGGATGGCTTCAGCTTGCACTGATTCTGTCATCAATGGTGTCATGTAATTATGCTGGATTTTAATATTCAGACCTGCTGCATTTTCTGTGTTATTGTATTTCAAAAACCTGCAAACCAGAGCCTTTTTTTTTTTTTCCTGAAATCAGCATTGTGCTGAGTTTAGTACCTAGTCTGCTGTTCAAATAACTTCTGGAGAAATTCTTAAGGCTTCAAAATAAATTTTGCTTCGATGAGGTTACCAGTATTTTAGTTTGGTGGATATAGCTATGAAAGAAATACTTCAGAGGAAAGGTCACATGAGCAGGGGATGAGTTGCTTTAGCTTGTGCTATTTAAGACTATTTCAGATGCAATACATTATCTGTGTTGAAAACAGCATTAAGTGCTTTATTGCTGTTACAGTGTGGGCAGTAGCAGACAGGAATTACACTGGCAGAAGTGAGCTTTGACTTGACTTGCTGTGAATCACTAATCAGGTGTTGAGTGTGGGACTAAATATTAACACCTTTCAGGACACTAAGCTCTTATAACTCTGCTTTAAATCCCTATAAAGGTACTTGGCATGGAGAAGGCAGAAGCAATTTGTCATCAGGGTAGGCATGCATTTGAAAAGGGTTTGTTGAGTTGAGAGGCAATTCCTAATCAGGCCCAACAGTGAACTAAATTTCTAGTTCAAATGCAACTGTATGTCAGCAAAACTGAGCAAATGCTGTTTTCTGGATATTTGAAAGAAGTAGGTGATCAAACTGTATGTGCATCCTGCTTCAGTCTTCCCAGACCAGTAGAACTGCTGCCTAGCAAGCCCCTCAGTGGTGGGCTGACCCCAGCTGGAAGGTAAGCCCCCAGCCACTGGCTTCCCTATCCCCAACAAAGTGGGGATGAGAATTGAAGGCCAAAAGTGAGAGGGAAAACCCTAATGGGTTGATACAAAGATGGTTTAAGTGAAGAAAAAAAGGACTCCCCTCACATCCACCCCAGAAAAAGAAGTGATGCCAAAGCAATTGCTCACTACCAGCAGACCAATGCCCAGCCAGTCTCTAAGCAAACATCTACTTTAGAAAACCTCTGTCTCTCAGTTTTACTGCTGAGCATAATGTTATATGGTCTGGAATTTCCCTTTGGTCGGTTGGGGTCAGCTGTCCTGGGGCTGTGTCCCTTCCCAACCTCTTGTCCACGCCTAGCCTGCTGAAAGCGATGGCAGAGTGAGAAACAAAGAAAGCCTTGGGGCTGCACAGCAAAAGTTAAAATGTTGGTGTGTTATCAACACTGTTTTGGTCAGCCAGCTAAAACACATATAGACTGCTGTGAAGAAAATGATCTCCACTCCAGCTAAATCCAGTACACCCTCCCAGTTAACAAGTTGAACACTGGATTTTCAGAGTGTGGTAACTTGATAGTTTAGCTGAAACCTGTCTCTGGAAGAAGGAAAAATCTTCAACAGTCAGGATTGCTGGCCTGTTCAAAGCAAGGCACTGTTAAGAACTCTGTTCTCCCTTTTCTTTTTGTATGACTGTTTTTTTTGGTTGTGGGTTATTTTTTGTTTTGTTTGGTTTTTATTTAAGTTAGCAAGACAGAAAGGAAATTATGTATGAAATGCCTAAACAGATATAGGAGATGAAGGATGCAAGGCTTTATATGTTGTGGGGTTGGT